>RJWT010037276.1:0-13090 GCA_004365215.1 Cuniculus paca | reverse complement strand
GCTCAGAACTGACCTATACAGTTTCCACTTTGTCTATAATGACCAAAAGCCCTGGCAATAGGGGTGGAAGAGCAAGACAGGGATTGAGAATTGAAATCTTGCACATTCTGAGAAGGTGAAAGAGCTAGATGTTAGTAAATGCCAGTAATGTCTACACAATTTGTTTGTCTCTGATTAGAGATAAATACTTTGTTTCCCCAGCTGCTTCCTAAGTAGTTCTAACACATTCTTAGTGCAGCAGAAAAGATTCTACTATGTACCTTTCACCAAAGAGAAAATGTACTTGGAGAAATTGACCAACATAAGCGGTGTCACCAAACTGCCTGATGTCTAGAACAAGACTGGATTTCATGTCTCATGCCTCCTTATTCCTAGTAATTAAGAGAATCCCAGATTTTATATCAGAAGACCTGCATTTGAATCCTCATATTCTTTACATTAACCAGCAACTAACTTTATTAAATCTTTAATCTTAAAGAATTATAAACCTAGCTCACATTTTCCTTGGGGAAGTTAAAGGAGATATTCAAAAGCAAAGTATCCTGTGTTTTCCCAAAAATAAGACCTAACTGGGAAGTAATCAGTCTTGAAAACTAAAGACCAAAACTACCAGCCCCAATCAGCCTATCCCTGCCTTATCTGCCATCACTATTCCCTTATGCTGAGGCAAGGGTCAGCTGATTCGAGCTAGCATTTTTTATCTTCATATTTCAAGGCTGATTATTTTGTAGTTAGGTCTTAAGATTATTCTGTAGTTAGGTCTTATTTTCAGGGAACAGGGCATTATGGAACAAAACAAGTATTAAACAAACCTTACATACATTCTTCCCATTTATTTATAACATGGTATCTCAAACTATTCAAAGACACTGCCAAGTATTTTCATATCCTACCTAAAGCACCCTCCACACACAAATTCTCAGTTACTGTTATAAATTATCCAGACAAATAATTTTATTAGAATTCATATTTATGAAGGCTTTGACCTCTTTGGGGCTCAGGAAGGTGTTACATTTTCCCCAGCACCTACTGAAGGGCTTAGTACTGAGCAGAAGCTCAAACCACAGAGCTGTAAATGTTGCCTGAAATCAGTGGATGGTATGCAGTAAGGACTGAGTAAGTATTACGTAGTGTGGTTACTATTATGCTTTTCTCTTTTCAGTTGATGGAAGGAAGTGAGGGAGGAAGAGCGGGAGGGAGGGAGGATGGGGACAGAACATCATTGCAGTCAGGGAAGGGGTATAGTCATTGGTGTGAACAATTCTTTGACCATGAGACTGCAAGATAAGAAAATCAGTTGCGAAGGATGAGAGAACAGGAGCTTAGCCCTGTACTGAGTGGGAGCAAGAGAAGTACAAGGGCAGGAGTTCAAGGTGTAGAAGAAGAGTGCAGGGAGAGAGGACAGGATTGTGCAGGACAGAGGGGATTCTGCACGGATTCCTCCTCTGCCTATGAATAAAGGCTACAGCAAGCTTCAAGTTTATCACCTGAGCCAAGGATCAAACCCCAACTCCACAAAATGGCCCAAACGACCCCGTACCAGTGGGCCAGGGCCTCCTTCAATCAAGTGACCTTGCCTGCTTATCTCCATGGTAACAGCTCACTTCCCAAACTGTTCCTTCCTGTGTGGGAGGAAACATTTCTGCAATGAGAGAAGGCATCATTTAACAGTGGCTTTTCTCACTGATGACCCTTCTCCTTTGGCAAACTGTGTCCTTTTTCTGAAAACTGGTCTCCTGAGGAAACTGTCCACAGAAGAGGATGTTTCTATGACTTTATTTGCAGATGCATGCCCAGGACACGTTTTTAAATGCAGCCCGAGGCTGCTTTTCCTTTAGTTTCATGCAGCGCTCAGTGTTTCTCAGGACCAGTTCATCACTCTTTTCATGAGCAGATCCCCAAACAGAGTGGCCAGCATGGTGTACTCATGTTGAAAGAAAGAGGTCAGAGAGGTTGGGTAGCTTCCCCAGAGCTACAGAGCAGAGTCAGTCTAGAAAACCAGACATAACAAGACCAGGTGTCTACTGGCTTCCATTTACAAACAGCTTGCTCTTCTGCTGTCCACTCCCAGCCTGAGCTACCATCCCAGTCAGTTACTGACATATTTCCCTGCAGCTCTAGACTGTCCCTCCTGCTCAGTCCCGGGATACATGCTACGCCCCAAGATCTTCTCCAGTGCAGAGCCCAGGCTTAGGGTAAGGAAGGGTAAAGAGCACATTTGTACACAGTGCGTAAACTTGGAACTTAAATTACATTTTAAGTTCAATGTTCTGCCTACTCCACAATGTTTAGGATTAGAACAGCATCTTACAGGATGATAAATGACCTTTCTTCATCTGAGCCCTGGACGTGAATGTCTGACCATGAGCTCTCCAATCACAGCTCTGAATGCTTCTCAGGGTCCACTTTCCAACCAGGATTATGAGCCAAGAGAGCTCATTTCTTGGCCCAACTTCAGCTCTTCCCAGTAGTTTTGATCCCATGATTCTATCCACGAAAGAAATCTTTTTCTCTGCAGCATCCCTGCCTGACTCTGACGTACGAAGGTGTAATTAGAACAGCATGGAGCAAGCAAGAGGGTCCATTTACCTCATCCCTTCACGTGTAAGAGCTTTCAAAGTATGTTTCTAATATCTTAGGTGCACAGGGCCAACTTCCCTCCTCGGTTTTTCACATGCATGAGTAACTCCACACAGACTAAACCCCTTGGGCCTTAGGTTCTGCTTAGAAGTTGTTTTTTTTTTAAAGAAAACAAATATTCCATTAAAACAACATAGTGTACTCTGCATATTTTTAGGACAATTAGAGTGTAGAATTCCCTCTTCTTCCGCCCATGGTAAGAAAAAGTTTTTCTTAACTGTTTCCTTACCAAGAATGACACTAAGCTGGAATAAATTAAAAGCTTTCAATCATCTAAAATCATTTCATCTGACAGTGTCAAAGTATCAACTGGTGAGTTAAAGTTTCTGGATATTTTTAGGAAGGTTCTGGACTCCCTCATTCCTTTTCCAGGTAAATCTTTTAGGTAGACAAATATTTGAGAGCCTAATGGGAATATTTTTTTGAAATATAAATACCAACCTCCCAGGAAACATAAAAATAAGGAGATTTTCAGCCATCTGCTGGATTCCAAAATGGGTCATGGGTTTTGGTAATTTTTCTTTAGCACTTTGACCTTGCAAAAACCATAAAGGAGAGGCTGCAGCCCTTTGGCCATGCTCCAGCCTGTGGGAAAGAGGTACAGCAAGGCCAAGGGGGAGGAACTAGATGTCAGTCTCTCCACAGAGAAGACTAGGAGAGAGGAAGCCATCCCCACCTCCTGGACTCTGTGCCTCATTCTGTTCACAAGTTTGCATCATTACATACACTGCAACACGCTGCCATTAACCCATGCTGCTGGGCCACATGTGTGGATAATGTCTGTGAAGTCAGCATGCAAATCAAATGTTTTCTTGCAACCAAATCTGGAGCAACATCTTAACAACACTTGTCAATTTACTACACATTCAAGTCCAAAAGCTCCACAGCCTTTGGAGTAGTGAATGCAGGACCATCCTCGGCTTGTTCTCCATTCATCGCAAAGCAGGTTGAAGTCTATCAAAGGATGGTAAAGCCATGCCTGGCTCACCCCATGGTCTGGGCAGCAGGAAGTTATGCCTTTAGCAGAGTCTTGACTTAGAAGGATGAGCACAATCCCAAGATGACTTGGAGAATATGCCTGTGATGTCTTCAAAATGAGAAACCGTATTGAAGAATCAAAGAAAGAACTCAAGACTTCCCATGGAAAATGTGTTTGTTTATTTAAATTAAAAAATACTGTGAAAATTATAAACCATTAAATACAAAAGACAATTCTGTACAACTCAATAGAATAAGAAGAAAGTATATACATCACTTTTTAACAGGCGCAGAGAGACTTGCACCAAACTTCAGAATTAAGCAATGGAAAATGTGACACTGCACATGTCCGTCGCAGTAAAGTTTCAGAATTCAAGTGATTCCAGGCAAGAGGCCAAACTTAACTTGGCTGCTTTCAACTTAAACGGTCCTCTTTGGAGTAAATCTACACTCTGAATTTTAAAGTGAATTTTAACCCTGTTTCCCCAAACATAAACTGCCTCTAGCTGTATGTCAAGGCAAACTGATAAGCCAGTTCCAACACCGTTAACCCTTGCATGAGAACTATAGTCATTCTTCCGTCTCCAATCCAAGGATAGTATGTTTTAAAAAAAAAAACAAAAGGATTTTTTTTTCCTAGAACTAAATTTGACATTTCAGTGTGTCTTGTCTTCAAGGGCTAATAGTTTCTGCTGCAAAGCTGCTGATCACAGGAACACTGTACATGCAGACATTGGCAAGCAGTTGTGAGATTTCCTTTCAGACTTCTCTTTCCCTTGGCTGGGAGTACTAACAGCCCGCCATGTAGAGAACTTTGCAGAACAAAATGTGGTACAGCTTCTGCCTCTTTGGTTCAATCCTGGGAAAAACTATAGCAGGGCTGGTTTGTGATTAGCCCTCAATTCCCCAGTCACATGTATTCAGAGTCTCCAATGCTCCTTTCAATCGACAGATCCTTCTCACAGGCTGACTGGTCAAAGGGGAACTATTTGGTCCAAGCTTCTTCACATCAGGCTATGGAGGCTTTATCACAGAGTCTAAAATCCAAAGACACCCTCCCAGCCCCTGGGGCGGCACATCCTCAGGAGACCCAGGAAGCCAATAAGCCTCTTGAAGACATGCCCAGGACCACAAAGCAAATGAGCATCAGGGTTCTGAATCTGGAAGCACAGAACTTGGAACCCAGCTTGAATATGCCCATCTAGGACTAACCTACCTGATGAAATATCATGTTGTAAGTTCCCACAGTATATTTCTCCCTGCTCAGAGAACTAGACTGGGAAAATGAGAAACAGTAGAGGGGATGGCATGGCCTTGTTCAACCCCATCATTCTTACCCCTTCTGGAAAGATCTTGAAGAGCCAGCCCTCTGCATGGCCATTCAGAGTATAGATTCGAGGGAAGCTCACTGACCACAAGGAAGTCATGCCAGCATGCTGGACAGCCACAAGTCACAAAACCAGTTTGTCTCTTATAACCTCAGCTAATGTTAACAAGTTTAAAAGTTGCCTTTTCCCCCTTACATTGTACAAACAGGTTGGGTTTGGAGTTCTAGTTTTCTCCCACCAAAAAAAAAAAAAAAAATACTCCATCAGGTTTTTCCCCTTCTAATCCAAGACTTCCAAAAGAAGCCTGGAACCCTTGTGGTCTAATGCCACAGGTACACAGTAGTGATACTTACAACCAATCACATCTAGAAGTACAAAGCTGTAGGCGATCAGCGAATCAAAACTAGTCTCTCAGTCCACCCTAGGCATTTGAAAGATGGTGCAGAAATTACCCAGGGCATCCAGTGAGAAAATACAAACACGTCAGTCTGCCAGGTTCTGAATGGGAACCCCACACTGAGACCCCAAAGTAAATGTACACACTGCGCGTCTTCAGGGCGTAAGGACCTCGAGGCCTGCGGGTGAACCCTGTCTCCCACCCTGCCCCATTTTGGGGCTTGCCGGGGGTGTCTTTTCAAAGTGACAGCTGCACTGAAAGAAGTGAAACAGGCACTTGAAAAATACCTTTACTATCTCTAAGGGCGCTGGCTGAGAGAGCCGCCTTGAGGGGCCCCGGGGGTGCTAGGAATTCTGGTGAATGTTCTCCGAGGACCCCTCGCTGCTTTCGTTGAGAGGCGTCTCCGAAGTCTCCTCCAGCTCGTCATCTGCCCCCTCTTCCTGGATGGTGAGGTGCACGTCCGGGGAGGAGGACTCAGAGCTCACGCTGTCCCCCTCCATGGAGCAGAGCGTGCAGGACAGCGCGGGTGCCACGCTCTCCTGCAGCATGTTCAGCATCATGGGCACCTGCAGCGACCTCAGGCCGGACACCACGGGCAGCGGCTTCATGGCCTCCCCCCAGAGCCTCTCCTCGTCTTTGTAGAGCAGCAGGAGGCTGGACTTCTTCTCCCGCCTCTTGGACTTCATGTAGCCCAGCATGATTCCAATCAAGAAAATGCCGTAGAAGGACATGACAACCAGGACGTAGAAATACTCATTGCCGTTGCCACTGCCACTGCCAGGCACATGGGACTGGAGGGGCTTGCTGGAGGCTGCAGTGCTGGGGTGTGTGCTGTTTAGAGGCTCCATCAGTGGCACTGAGGCACTGCGCACACCACAGGGTCTGGGGAGAAAGCTGCAGGTTAGAGCACTTCGGTTCCAGGGTACACAGAGGCGTGAGAATGGGGTTTGTGAGGTTGCAATATTAAAAGAGCTTACAAGTGCATGTAAGAAACAGTAGCAAGAAATCCCACCAAACAGTTAACAGAGCTTAGCTATGCAAGCTTGGAGAGGCTGGAGGAGAAAAGGGAGGGGAGGGGGAAAGGTAAGAAGAACTTTCACTTTTTAATGTCTCCATATGGTGTACATATCTGTCTTACTTGCATTTCATAAAATGAGCACGCATTACTTTTATACTTTAAAAATTTTCAGTAGACTACAGGGAGGCATAGAGAAAATAAACATCTTAAAGACCGAGAGACACACTTTTAGCAACAGAGGAGAAACAGTTCACATTTTGCTTCTAAAACTTAAATATTTTTAATTCACAGCAAATATTTCTTAGCACCAAAAAAGAAACAGAAAGGAAAGAAAAGTTCCTCTGTTCGTAGTCAGAAATATTTCCCTTTCCAAGGTTTCCGGAGCAAACAGCATTGCAGACTTACAAAGGCTGACAGTTTGTCCCAAGTCCTGAATTCCTAACTCGGCAAGTTCACCAGTGTTGCTCCTCTGTGGTCGGGCTCCCGCTCTGACAGCTGTGCTCCTGTCCTCGGGATATATAGTCAAGAAATGCATCGTCACGTGTTCTGGGAGGAAGATTTATAACAGCAGTTGACCGTGGCAGAATAAGCAGTGAACTCAAAGCACTGTAGTTCAACTCTCTGAACTTTGCAGCTGTGAAGAGAGAGAGACTGGGGAGTGGAAACTGCTCCTCACCACCAGTGTCGAGCCAGAACTTTCAGGTGGCCGTGAAAATGAGTGAAAATAGGAGAAAAGAACATGCTCCACTGCAACAGTTACCCCGAGGTCCACTCTCATTGAAAATGACTTCATGCTTCATTTCCCTCTTGGGAGATAGCCGTTCTGTTACCTATGGGTTTTTGGGGCAGTCAGATCCCTGAATGAAAGATTTTGGGGGGCAAGAGCAGGATTTACTGTCAAGAAATTTAGGCTTAAGTTTCAGTTCTTCCACTAACTATGTAATATGGATAAAACCTTTATTAACTGTCCCACACCTCAGATCCACGATCCATAAAATCACTGGGCACAGGGGAGCTTTTGCACACAGAACTCGATGTATCCTGGGAATCTGAGGTTCCTTTCTGCTGAAGCGTACCAAGAGTTGAGGCTGGCTAGTACAGGGTAGCCTCTTAAAAGCCCAGGGAGATCTCTCCTGTCTTATTCATCAAGCTCGCAAATTTATTTTTTATAATCATTAGTCTTTAAACTTCCCAGATTCTTTTCAGTGGGCTGCGTGACACTGTGAGCAGGGCTGGCTCTGTTCTCCCATGCGCAGTCTCTCCTCCGAAGCATCCCAGAGACATCTTTCACACATCCCCGAACTGCCTCTGACACCTCACCAGGTCGTCAGAGCAGCTGCCGTTCTCCCCATGAGCCCAGTGAGCCCGGTCCAAGTTTTGAGCACCTAGATAAACTCTGCATTACAATGACTACTACTCTGATCAAAACTGGAGGAAGAGTTGAAGACTCTGATGCCAATTCCTCCAACCCTGGCACACTTATTGAGAGGCTCTCACTCTGAATGAAAGTGCGCTAGAAAGGACCATCTGCCTCTAGTTATCCATGACCTATGAGTTGTGGCCAGACCATCTGGTGAGCCAACTCTAAAGGCAACAGTCCTTATGGTTCTGCTGTGGTCCAGTTGAAGCTGAGGGGGAAATGTGAAAACATCGCTCTGATCCTTCCAGAACATGTAAAGCCCAGGCCCTGGAACTCTCCCTGGGAATGTGAGCTAGTCCTGTCCCTGATTCTAATGGGACACCTGTGGAAAGAGTGAACCATGAGCCTCTGCTGCATTTTCTCCCCACTGGGCCACTCACCAAATGTTTTGGACTATGCTCACCCCTAAATCCCCAGCTGACACTGCCAACAATCCCAACATCGAGATCATCCACACCGTGGAATTTATAAAGATACCCTTGCAATTGTGTCAGTCCTTGAAAGCTCCACTGCTCCGCTGGCCACAGGAGACCTGGCCTTTTCAGCCTGACAGACAAGAGTCCACATTGTGGCCTGCAGGGGTGTCTGGAACAGGAAACCAAGGCAGACCCTCAGGACTCACGCACGTCAGACGCTGATGCCAGAATTGTGGATTGTGGGTCTTGGGATATTCAAGACTGGTAATCACCCAGGGATTGTCACAGACTGGGAACAGGAAGATGTGTGGAGGCAGACAGGAGGTGGGGAGAAGGGCTACCAGGTTCAAAGGGCAGGAAGTACAAAGCCTGCTACCAGGAAGTCAACCAGAAGCTGAAGTTTCAAACAAAATAAACTTCCAAACAGAAGCCAACAGCCCAAAGCAGTAAAAGCCAAGCAAAGGCATGCATGCTGGAACAAATCTAGAATGGAGGCCAAAGGACTCAGCAAATCAGACACATAGGAAGGGCTAAATCCACCCCCGTTCAGGAGTCATCCCAGGAGCAGGGAGGGGACAGTCCGGATGAAACTCCACTTGGTGCCTGCAGTGTCCCTGCTTCTACTGGTGGCCACCTCTCCCAACGTGGACGTTTCTACTACAATTCAGTGAAATGATGCCTGTAAAACTTGTAGCACTAGTTGGCAGAAAGCGTGTGCTCAATTGATGAATGTTGTTGTCATTGCTGAGTCCCTTGCAGCTCCACGGGCTCCCGGTGGCTTCTCAAAGTGCCTGTGCCTCTCTCCAGACTCCTCACTGCTGCCCTTGCCTTTTCGGTCCCCCAACCTCCACCCCAGGAATGGAACTTAAATTTGGGGGTTTGCAACCTCCTGACACCTTAGTCTTTTCTCCAGCCCTCCATCATGGCAAAATATGACAACTGTGATGCAAATAATGGCATAACTAATCAATGAGAGGACAGAGCACCTGGTACTCTGTCAAAGAAAGGAAGGGCACATGACAGTACTCTCTGTCAAAGAACGGAAGGGCACATGAATTAAAATTACATCTATGTTGCATCACAGTGTCAGGAGGCTGCAATGTTAAAGAAATAAATCCATCTTCTAGATACTCGTTCCTCTGTGGCTTACATTTCCATTTTCTTCACAGGGTCTTTTGAAGAACATTGCTTAATGATAATGTCCAATTTATCAAAATTTTTATGGCTGTCCTTCATGAATCCTATTTAGCAAATCTTAGCTAAACATGAGATCATGAAGATTTTCTCCTATATTTCTAAAGTTTTTACAGTTGTTTTGTGTATTTAAGTCTATGGTCCACTTAGTAAATGGAGCAAGAGTTTTGTCTTGTTTTGTTTTGGGGTATTTTTCTTTTTGCAATTGCTCCAGCACTCTTTGTTGAAAAGATTAGCTTTTTCCTATTGAATTATCTTGGAAACTTGGTCCAAAATCAATTAACCATATTTGTTCAGGTCTATTTTGAAACTCTTTATTATGTTCCTTTTCTCTGTCAATGCTTGTATCACTATTACACTGTTTTGATAAACCTTTTTTAAATTGGCAATTTCAATACATCTAGCTTATGCTGCAAGCAATATCTAGCTGACAATTAGGTACTAGGTCAATAATGATTCTGTAAGTATTACCATAATCACTTCATTGATAGTAAAACTGAAGTTCAGAGAAGCTACGCAAACTATTCAAACCCATGCCATGAGTAGTAGACTTGGGACACAAATCTAGGTCTATACAACTACAAACCCATTCTGTTTTAACTATACTTTGACTCACTGGATGTGAGCCAAGAATAGAACTGAGAAAGACTACAAAGTGAAAGATCGGTATTTCTTCCAATTTCTTTTGGATCTTCATACATTTTTTTTTAAAAACCTCGTAGATAACCAAATACTCAAACATAAATGCAAACTTGCAATTACAAAAGTTCTTCTGAACTCATGCTATTTTCAGTAACTGAAGGCTGCCCCTCTAGAATGCTCAAGAAGCTACTAGTACAGCAGTAACACCCTTGCCCTATATTCGTATGACAACCAGTACAACAATTTCTCATTTGCTTCTGTGCACAGATTGTTTCTGGCCTTTGTTTTGGTGTTTTGTCCTATTTTCCTTCCTTAAATTTTTTTTCCTACTTGATCCTGACACACACTTTCTCCAGAGCTTTGATTGAGTACTCTCATTTCCTGGTAACGTCATTTTTACTAGATGACCAAGGAGTCCCAGGCCACACAACTCTGAAATTATGTTAACAGCTCCTGTAACTAAACAAAGTCTGTGCTGGGATAACAGCACAACCATGAATCTCATCGGATTAAACTAAGTGTAGAGTCTGGAGATCTGACCCAGCTCCTTCTCACCCGAGCTACGTGACTGGATCTGTTGCATAATTTCTGAGTTTCAGTTTTAGCCATCTGCAGGCATGACAAGAATAAGATCATTAATTGTGTCAGGATCCTCAAAAATGTCCCATAATCCAACAGGCTGTCCCTCTCCTGAGCAGATGAAGCTTCGGATCTGGCAGGGAACTGCAGAATGACATTTCCAGTGCCCACTGCTGGTCTTGGTTTTCCCAGAAACTTGTTCTGAAAAGTTGTGTCTGGGAACTCTTGCAGGCTTATGCCCTGAGTCACCCTCCCTTGACACATACTTTTTGGCATTCTTGGCCCTAGGAATGGGACAAGGCAGAGTGTCTGCCAGGAACTTAGTAAGACCTCCAGACCATCCCTTTAACACCTGCTATATCTTAGGAGGATGTAACTGTGACAGGTTCTGCCTGAACATCATGCAAAGGAAGACAGCATGGGAGAAAATCTGAACTCCTGAAATAAACCATGAAGTTATGTTAATTCTCCTTTGTCATCTATTATTCAAACATTTTTTATCTGATTTTTATCTAACAAATATTTGCACAGTGCTTCAGGTGTCTCCAGAACTCCTCTAAGGGTTTCACAAATTTTATCCTACTTAATCCTCATAAAACTCTATGAAGTGATCTCCATTCTTCCCCCCATGATACAGACAAGGAACCAAAGCACAGAACAGTTGGAGTGGCTCAACCTGATTACACAGTTAGTAAGTGACAGAGCTGCCATTGGAATCCAGAGCTGAGAAAAGAGAAGAAAAATCATTGAATCTACCTCTGTGGACCGTACAGATGGTGCAGGACACAAACAAGTATCCAAAAATTCTATGTATAAAGTGACAGAAGTGATAAATATTACCAAAGAGATAAGCAATAGTAGGAAAGTCAGTATTAGGTGATTGGAACTCCTTAGTGAAATCAGGGAGGGCTGCCTTGAGCTGAGCAGAAGCTGGGACAGATGCAGGGAGAAGAAAATTCGGGCCATGGGTATCTGTGGAAAGACTCCTTGAGGGAGAGAATAGAGAGGGGAAAGGGATGACAAGAATGAGGAATTAAAATTTTACAGAGACTCTGTCAAGGCAGTGGGAGCCAGGGAAAAGATGGAGCTGGAGCATGGACCACATGTGCACCACCCAAAGGCCTGAGGATCGGAGACCACAAGAGGCAGGACAGAAATCCCCATCCTGAGGAGCTAAAGTGTGCACTAGACAGGCAATCCCAAATCCAAGAGTGAGTGTGTGACAGCTGGGGACTGACTGAGTGCATAATTCCACACGAGTACAAATCAAGGACCCGCAAGTGCGAAGTGCACCTGCACAGTCAGAAGTGCCAAGGAAGCCAGGTTCCTCCTTGCTGAAATTGAGCCACCAATTGATTCTTTGAGTGTGTTTGTAAAGTCATCCCTGGAACATGGATTCTGCTTCCAAAATTCTTGTCAAGAGTTCCAGACGATTTAAATAAAGCTCTTATGTGTAACTCCATCATAATCCTCAAGGACTATCAGTGGTGTATTTGAAACAATTCCTGGTCAAAACTTGAGGGAGGTGACATAGAATTCCCAGAGGCCATAAGACAAAATAAACGTGTCAGGTATGTAGTTCTAAAAGATGGATGGCACATCCAGGGGAGGTGCCTGGAAGGGCAGGGAAGTCATGCCCTTCCCTACTGGCTTCCAGCCTGCCCAGAGCCAAGGCAGCAGAGGAGAGGGAAGAAGGAATTTTAGCTCACGAACTGGAGCAGTTACAATCATCACTTGGGAATGCACACATTAATTAGTGAATGGAAACTGCTCAGGGAGACAAGCTAGTCAAAAGATTTCACTGAGAGAGACTCAAAAAGTCATGGGATCAGACTCAAATTTCCTTCACAAGGCAAGCGAAGAACCACCAAAGAGTTTAAGTCTGAAGAAGTAGGGCTCAAAAATAAGGCTGCTGCGCTGGGGTTGGAGTTCAGAGGTAGAGCGCTTGCCTAGTATGTACAAAACCCTGGGTTCAATCCCCAGCACCACAACAAGAGAGAAAAATAAGGCTGCTGCACAATCACACCTATAATCCCTGCTTGTTTACCATAACAGTTATGAAATCTTGGAGCAGCGCCAAGCACATAACGGGCGTCCAGTTACCTTAACTATTAAGGTATTAGAAAAACGCAAATGGCAACAATGGGGAGCTCTATGCATTAGCTATCTTAAATTTAAATTTAAGAACCATAGCTGACCATGCCTGTTGTATTCCTAGAATGGTAACTGATGCCCATGGTAGACCTTCTGAAAGTATCTGCTGACTGAATAGGAGAAAGAATGTGCTAAATGTTCTTCACAGCCTATCTCATTAAACTTTCACAAGGGCCCAGTGAGAAAAATCATGAGCAGAATTCTGTAAGCATGGACAATGAAGGCTTAGGAGAAACTTGTCTTGGTTACAGGAAATAATAGAACCAGGGTGAACCGTCCTGCTCCCTGCTGAAACCATGCCAGACACATACTCCATTTCCGAGA
>RJWT010037275.1:0-13091 GCA_004365215.1 Cuniculus paca | reverse complement strand
AAATCTGCCATTAGAAAAAAAATCATGGTGACTTATTCAAAAAAAGAAAAAAAAAAGGAATAAAAGAGACAGAATCGCCATTGTTTTTACAAGCAATACACTGAGTCCCACTAAATTTAGGATTAAGGATCGCTTGAAATTTAAAAGCTATGAGGATTGCCTTTTAATTAATTAGTTTCCATTTAAACATCAAATTTTCCAGAAAGTTTGGAAGTAGATGAGCTTGGGAAAGACGATAAGAGTTACTTAATCAACTACTTCACAAGAAATACAGTTTTGTCGGTATTGTTCACCTTCAGCAAGTTCAGAAGCACTCACCTGCCTAACAGCAAACTATTTCTCTAACTATAGATTTACATTCCTTACCAGGTTATACTGTTTTACTGAGCTGACTTTTTCTTTGATGGAAGTGTGGTTCTCATCTATGCAGGAAATATGTTAATGTTTATGAGGTTCTCTATAACGAAGATCTCCTTAACACTGAAATCAAATCTCGCATTAAATTGTTAATTTAAACTCTTCTTTATCTTTACAGAAATGGTAAAGGTCAACATTCCTGTATAGTCAGTGGCTTTCAATTTTGTATTAGTTGCCCTCTGAACATTTAATTCAGGTTAAAATTCATTAGGTTTACACATAATTCTTTTTGGTATTGCTTTAATGGGTATTTTGAGAAATTATTTCTTCCAGGGGCTATTGCCATTTTTTAATGAGTCTTTTTCTTTAAAGACTTTAAATTTTGTGTAATTCAACACACAGAAAAAACAATTCATCTCATATTATTTAATAATCCAGTGATTTCTCCCCAGAATTTAGAGTAATGGTCATCATAGCCAAAAAAAAAAATGGCACCAGTGCCCATAGTATACTTATGTGGTGATTTATGTGTACACCCACTTCCGAAAATTTACTTGAAGATGTCTAAGAAGAAAAAAAAGAGTTAAACTCATTAAATAAAAATATTTGGTAATTGAGAAAGACAGAACATTTACAAAACCTAGGAGTAAAAATTAATTGCAATTTAATCAGTAACATTAATACCTCTAAAGAAAGACTAATATTATCTAATCAATAATATTATACCTCTACAGAAAGATTAATATTACTTAATCAGTACCATGAATACTTGTATGGAAAGAGAAGGATATTTAATATAAAGCAGTAATTTAGTTAACTTTTTGTTGTAATATATTTTTAATTTTATGAAAAAATAAAATTTAATAGCAAGATAGTAATAAAATAACAAAAGTTAACATACCATATATCATTATCTTCAAAGTAATTACTCAGACCACAAGACATAAACCAAAGTTTTGTATTATTCTGTTTCTTTTTTGTAAGAATCTTTTTAGTTGTTTTGTTTTAAAGCTGTTTTTGTCCTCTGCTATATATTCTGAATCCACTTGAAGTCTAAAAGGTTGAAAGCCATTTCCACTGCAATAATTGTAGTTCCAATCATTTTTTTTTACTAAACTCAATTCCATTCTATTTATGAGACAGCATAGAAAAACAAAAGATAGGTAAAAAGGAGACAAGGAAATGATACTCAAAATTGTACTTTGTAAGAACTGCCTGGACACAGCTAAACTTACCTAAGGACATAAATTGGCTTAATTAAAAAATGAGGTACAGAAGCCTTGCCCTGAGATAAGTAAGGACAGCCTCAATGTGTCAGCAGTCCTGGACAAGATTTACACTACCAAACCCATCATTAAAAGATCATAAATTGGCCCAATTAAGAGAGTAAACAAAATGTTCAATGAATCAAGAAAATGTAAATCACCTTTAATGGTTGACAAATTGTGCCAATTTGAGAAGTTTAGTTTAACTAAGTGACTCAGCAGGGGGTCAGTGTCTTCACTTTGTAAACATCCTGAGCCTGTGCAGGGAGGGAGGTAGGGAGATGGTGTGAGTGCTACACTCACCCAAGGGTCGTTAGCCTGCTTACAAAACAAAGAAAGAAAAGAGGCTTGCTCCACCCCTGTCCCCACATTTTACTCTTGTTTCTTTCGTTGTCTTCTGCCACCTTGAACTGTTGGCCCTTAGCCATGCCACCCTGCCTTGGAGCCAGCTGAATATAGACTGAAACCTTCGACAAACTTTGAGCTAAATAAATCTTTCCCTCTTTAATGTGGGTGTCAAGTATTTTGTCTTAGCAGTGAGAGAAAAGTTACCAAGATAGAATTTGCTACCAAGAGTCATGTTGTTGTTGTCACTCTACCTGACCATGTAACCACATGGTCTTTGGGGACATCTTGTGGGAAAAGTTTAGAAAGGTTTGGAGATACCAGCTGAAAAAGCAGCACTGGAATGCCTTAGGCTATTCAGTATGGAAGATTCTGGTCAGAGCTCAGAAGACCAGAAGGCTGATATATACCCTGCAGCTAAAGACCAGACTTGGGAGATTTATGTTGGGAAGAAGGACTGCATTGGCTGTTGGAGTTCAGACAATGTGTGTTATGGCTTGGCAGAAGTTTGTCTGCATGTTACTTATGTCCAGAGACTTTGCCTGAGAGTAAGATTAAAGATGGTGAACTAAATAGCATGGCAGAAGAAATTTCAAGGCAGTCTAATGTTGAGGCTGTGACATTACTGCTGGGAGCTTTTAACTAGATCTATGTTGAGAATCAACAGCAAAGAGCCCAGCAGGATGAATTAAAATGTTAGTTTGTCGAGAAGAAAGCTCCAGTAAAGCTGTGCACTACAAAGATAGAGCTGAGGTGATCTCCTTTGCTGAAAATGAACAGGAGAATAGAAAAGATGGCCTGAGGGCATCAAAAGAAGAACCAAGTCTTACCCTTTGCAACCTCAAAACTGCAAAAGTGAAAGACTTTGCTTTGAGGAGAAATCTATAGAATAGTGTATTTCAGAATTGTGGTGACTTCACCATGTTCCAGAATGGTGGTGGCATAGAAACTTTGTTCCTCAGAATTGGATTCAGAGTACCCAGTTATCCAGGTACTCAACTCCTACAGTCAAGAGGGATAGAAGCCTGGATAATACTTCAACTGGCAGCAAACCTTGGCATCATCTACATGGCACTGGTTTTAGGCACATACAGAATGCAGGAGTTGTGGGGTTAAGAAGGCTCCCACCTTGATTTCAGAAGGCCTGGGAAATCAGGCAGTATGCCCCTGAGGAGGTGATGTGTGAAACTGTGAGGATGAAGACAAAGGTGCAGTGAAAACCCCGGAAGTTTGGAGAATCCAGGATCATCTTGAGGAAACCTGCAAGGAAGGAGAAAAGCTAGTCTATGAGAGAAGTCATGGTAGCTACAGTTACCAGAAGTGCCACAGGAGCAGTCACTCAAACCCTGTAGAGCTCACAATTTGTCACAGATTGCTTTGGATGCTGCATGTGGAACTACAAGACTTAATGTTTGTTTTGCTGGATTTTGGACTTGCTTGGTGCCAATCCTTTTTATTCTTGTTTGTAACTTTTGTAATAGAAATCTTTATTCTGTGCCACTGAATGCTGGAAATGTTAAACTTTTCATTTTTACAGGAGCCTGAAGCTAAGAGTTTGCCTTACATCTCAGAGGAGACTTGGGACTTAGACTTTTCAACAATGTTGAAACTGTTAAGACTTTGGCAAATCTTGCAGATGGACTAAGTGCCTTTTTGCATAAAGCAATGTTCAAGGGTCTCTGGGGGGCCAGGGATGCAATGCTATGGCTCTAATACAATATAATGTTAGTATACTTAATACCTGTACTTAAGGATTATTACATCTGTGTTATAATGTTCAATTTGTGACATGATAAGAATAGCGTGCCTTTGTATCTGGAAATTGGTTTAAAGAAATGTGTCTGATTGCCAGGTTGACAAGGGTTGGATTGTAATGGTTGATATATTGTGTCAACTTGTGAAGTTCAATCAAGCTACTCACAGTGATGCACAATTTCAAACTTATGCATTGTTTCATTTTGTAATTTTCCATTTAATATTTCCTAACTGCTGTTGAACACAAACTGTAGTTGACCTCTTGAATAGTTTAGAAGTTTAACTAAGCAACCCAGCAAGGGGCCAAAGTCGTAACTTTGTAAACTTGCTGAGCATATGCAAGAGGAGGGCAAGGAGATGGTGTGAGTTCTACACCCACCAGAGGGCAGGTAGCCTTCTTACAATATAAGGGAGGAAAAGAGGCTTCCTCTCCCCTCTTTTTCTCTTGTTTTTTCTGTCCTCTGCCACCTTGAACTGTTGCCCTTTGGCTATTCCACCTGCCTTGGAGCCAGCTGAGTATGGACTGAAACTTCCACAAGCTGTGCACTAAATAAACCTTTCCCTCTTTAATTTGAGTGTCAGGTATTTTTGTCTCAGCAGTGATAGAAAAGAAACCAAGGCATCACCTATTAAAAAAGCCTACTAATTGGTTGTTACCTTTTAAGGGAGGGGGGTGGAATGGGTGAACTCTTTCTTCCCTAGCTCTTCATTCCCTCAGAAAAATATAAACATATTCATTTCGAAACTACAACACATCTCATTTCTTCTGAGTGCCCACATTCCCCTCATAAGTGTGCACTGTACTATTTGTCTTTGTCTAATATATCCTACTTGTGTCTTTTTCTGGTATATCTTAGAAAATTCTTCAGCAGGTCTCAGAGCCTACTGTAGTGGAGTGGATCAGACCCAGTCCAGTTACACTTCCATCCTCTTTCCTACTTCCTTATAATGAGAACTGTTTTCCCAATACTGGACAAAATCATACCATCTCATAGGGGGCACCTGTTTAGCTGTCTGGTGGGCCCTCACCAGGTGCTGAGGCTGTGTGGATATGGAATTTGGTGACTTCAGTAATGCTTCAGTTCATAAGTGGTCCCCTATTCTCCATGTAGCCTCTAATATAATCATTACTCACCATTGTGGACCTGTTCATGTCATTCTTTGGACTGTTTGCCCCTCTTTTTGTAGGTAAATATTTCTTTCACATCTCTCTGGAAAACTCGTTCAACATTTCTCCTCAAATTCTTTGTAATAATTTAATTCCCATATATTTAGTGAAATAAGAGAAAAAGTGTTCTCTCAAATTATTTTGAGACCTTAAATACAATATATTTGGGAAGCTTTCCATTTTTAAAAAATCATGAAAAAAATTGTAAAATAGAAGCACTTTGTCTCAAGAGATACATATTTTGGCAAAATCATTAGATAATTTTACTTCCAACCATATGCATTTCATCTGCTGTGAAAATAGTATAATGTTTTATAGAAGATGAGATTAAGAAATTCTTTAGTGAAAATAAATGTGATGATTTTAATTTATAAAGTTTTATATCAATTATTCTGTTAGACTTGATGACACTTACTATTTGCCTGTATACATATGTGTAAAAATGAACTGACTTTAAGACTGAGCCTTATTTTCTGCTCATCACTAACTTGTCAGTTAATGTTCTCCTTATTTTCAAGCCAACTCTTAAGATCTTTTTTTCAGTGACATCTCAGTTGGATCAAACCATAAAACCTTTTCTCTGGCAATAATATTGGTCATCACTTTTATAGTGCTGTATGTCCTATACTCGTAGTATGTGACAATTATTGTTACCAGATTAAAGTCTGGGCTTTTTGCCACTTGAAGGCTAATATTTAGGTGAGAATGGGCAGGAAGAAATTATGCTAATTTAAGAACTGGAATCTTGGAAGACAGAAGGGCTCTCAAATTTGAAGCTCTGTTTTGGGGAACTCAGGGGACACAGAATGATTTTTAGAGAGGATAAGGAGGTCAGTAAAATAATGGGCCATAAAGCTATGTACTGGGTGGGGTGTTTGACATCCAGAATGTGACTCCTTTATTTTCTTTAATCCTTGGCCAGAATATCACAAGTAACCCAGTATCTTGTGGCTGTATTTTATGACAGAAGACATGCTATTTTTACCAAAGTTAAACTCCCAAAGGAGAGACCCTATTGTAATATTAGCCTTTATAAATGTACTTTACAAATATTAACTCATTTGGACATTACAACTACTCTAGGTTACCAGTACCTTTGCCATCTCTGTTTTATGGATGAGTAAAGTAAGATGCAGAAATCTTAAAAATTCTCTTAAGAAATTAGTCTTTAATTTCATGAGAAATTAGTCAAAATCTATTCATTGTAAATGGGCAAAAGTTTCTTTTAAATGACACTGTCTTTAGATGCAATGGAGATGATGGAAACATCATATTTCATGATTTGCATGTCTGTAACTCTCCTGATATGTCTTTACTTTGAAATGAATAATCAGGAAAGATTCTCAAAAGAGATAACTTGGAACATAATTTCTTCAAGAGAACAATTCTTTGTACAATCTGTGCCTAGCATACTCTGTTAACTTAAGAAGTGTTAATTAGCACAGCATAAACATTTTTACATTGCTATTCAACACATTTGTCCTCTCAAACGTGCATCATCCTTGTCTTACACATTCTTGCTATGTGTAACATCAGATAATTGTTGCATTGCTCTCATATTGTATTTTAAGTTTTTCATCTATAAATCTTCCCCTGCTGATTATGACTTTGATTCATCTCTCTAAGGAATCTGGAAAACCTCAGATGTGACTTGTTCTTGAGTTCTTTAGATCCCATGTCACTCTACAGCTACTAAGACTGACAAGAACTAGTGCAAAAAACAATAAGCAGAGCTGAAAAGATTTCATTCTGACATTCACATGACTAGCACTGGGCTCCTTCACAAAAGTAAAATGTAAGCAAGCAATTTGTTTAATTCAAACTAACAAATATCCATTGAGCATCTTCTATGCCAAAAAATATTAACTTTGGTTGTCAAAAAGGTAAACATATAAAGGAAGAGTAAATCAATTTTCATCACTCACTTCAGAAACTCTGACACTTTCTGAATATATTTTCTTTATATACACTATTATATCATAGAATTTTGGGAGTTAAATAAAAGGTATTTTACATATATTATGCTCCATAAGTAAGAAATTCGTAAGACATAAAGATGAAGAAATGTAAGAAAGTTATAAACTTATAAAGCAGTCAGTTTTCTTTATTCATATTCTCCCCATTCCCCCAAAATAAGTGTTTGTGTTGAGTTGGGCATCAGTCTGTTTTAGGTGATATTATGGGAACCCCTCTTCTAAATGGATAAAAATGTCTTTAGAAAACTATTTTCATTTTATAATTATGTAATTATCAATTCTTGGCACAAAAATTATGTAATTATTTAACTGCAAATTTTCTCTTTCTGTTAATCTGTTTGATATTTTTTCTTTCCACTAACTAGGTGTAATTTTTCGAGAAATGATCATACAGTTGAGAGGAAAACCTTTAAAAATACCTGTACTTTGGAGAATATTAAATTTTAAAAGAATCGCATACACATATCTTCACATGTACATGTTTTGTGAAATTCAAATGATATTATACATGCAAGATTTTGTACTGTCTTTTTCATATAATGTGTTGCAGGAAACATGTGAACATTTCCTCTCATTTTCATTTTCTTCATAGTGAGTGTTTATTGATTTTTACATTTATATATAAATAAATAAATTTATTTTGGCATAGAGATGTAAGAGTTTAAACTAATGCCCAGATTCATATACAAGTCATCACAGTCAGGAGACAGAATTTTCTCATCCTTAAACTTTCCTTTTGTTATTCCTTTGTAGTTAGCTCCTTTTCTACCTCTAACACCTGGTATCCACTGGTCTGTTCTCCATTCACCTTGTATTATCTTTCCAGAACTTCATATAAGTGGAATCATGTAGCATGTAAGCTTTTGAGATGGATCTCTGTCACTCAACATAATGTTTTTGAAATTAATCTATATTGCTGTGCATCAGTATTTGCTTCATTGGTAAGTATGGATGTATGAATTCCATGAATATATTATGGCTTGTTTATCCATTTGACTGTTGAAGGAATTTTAGGTTGTTCCCAGAATCTGGCAATTATGAATAAGGCTAATATTGGTAAGGATTTACAAATTTTTGTGTAAAAATAAATTTTCTTTTCTCTCAGGTAAAGACTCAGCCATGAGCTTGCTAAGTTGCAACAGATTTTTGGATTTCTAACATATCTTTGCTTTATATAGAGTGCTTCCTTTTTATCTGTAACATGCTTGAGTTAATAGATAACTTTCATTTTTTGATATGGGGTTTTTATTTGTTTTTGCCAGATTTCAGTTTATATATTAGCCTGTCTTTTATTCATCTTCTAGGTAATTTTATCAAACTACTTGACTTTCTCTTAATAGTGGTCATTATCATAGTGAAGCAAGTAAATAAATTTAGACTAGTATTTATGTTGTAGTAGTTTGTATTTACTTAGAAATCAACAGTTGATATGGGCATTTTTTTTTCTTTTTGATATATGCTTTAAAGTATTTTATGCCTCAATTCCTTCCCAGAGCAACCATTTCTAAGACTGATACTCTTAAATGTATCAGGGATACTTTGATTACAGATTGACTCCAAATAAAAAGTTTCCTTAACAAAACAGACATGATCATTGGTGCAAAGTGCAAAAACTTTTTTTTCTACTCTATTATTAAGATTTTCAGATTTTCAGATCAAAATCATTGCTCTTCTTTTAGTTCAGGAAGCAATTCCTAGAAAGCATAACTGAGATCTCTTTATAGCTGATTTCATAGTAGTAAAATATGTCATAAAAATTAATACAGTTATTACAAGACCTCACCAATTTTTTTTTCAAAAAAATTGCAACATTGTCTTGTGCAAATGAAAAGGTAAGAATGAAAACATTTTTTGATTAGATGTGCAATAGAGGAGTGAGATTTAAATATATTCAGTACTTCATTCTGCTACCTGAATTTTAGGACTACATAAATAAATTAACTGCAGCTGTCATAGATATTTTGGAAGTTCATTTCAGGCCGTCTTTGTTTTCTGAAAGTAATTAATGCTGCAAAGGCTCTTATCTGTGGTCTCTCCACATAGATAGCTTCTTTAGTGCACTCAAAATAAAGTTTGACTTCCACTTGACTTTTTAGAGCAAGGTTTGATAATGCAGTAAATCTTCAGTAAAATAGTAGCCACCATTTATTTGGAAAAGGGTTTGTGATTTAAAATATATTCAGAGTGAGGCTCCTTACTGGTCAAGAACAAATAGACCTTGGCAGAGTATTGCAGGATTGTATCACTGTTCTGTCAGATTCATTATCCAAAAACAGGTGTAATGGTTGGAAGTAAAATATGGCCTAAGCTTCAGAGGCTTAACCAAGTGGGGAGGGCCCATTGATCAAGGGCAGAGCACCCCTTTTCCTTTTCAACAGCTCCATCTGTGCCTGCCTTGATAAGCAGGCTCCCTGATGGGTTTGTTTTAGAATGCTCTGATATAGTTAAGAAAAAAATTTAGAAAAGATTCACATCACATTAATTTGCACAAGATAGTTATGCAGAGAGCAAAATTCACTTATCTCATAAATAGAAACTAAGTTGAAAAGGGTTTAGTGTCCCCAAGTTAGAATCTAGAGAGAATAGTTCACTTTAATGTTAATAATTTTTAATCTGATTGTCTATTAGCTTGCAAAATCAGCTTGTTCCAAGATTCTAGATAATCTTGTCCCTTACAATGCCCTTGAAAAGGTTTCTGGGTTGATTGCTGAATTAAACTAGCATCCAAGATGAGCAGAGCAAACTTTGAAAATTATTTCACTGTTTCTGTATTCCTAGATAGAATGCTTGGTAAAGTAAAGATTTTACAGCCACAATAGTGAATTTGGCTTGACTATAATATACTTAAATATTTATGGCTGAGATATTTTATTTCTTTTTCTAATTTTGAGTATCATAGCAGATACTCAATTTTCCCTAGAGACTACCACTAGATTATCATTTAAATTACCCAATAAATCACACATAAGAAAGCAATGACTAACGTTATTTTTATCATTTAGCATAATTTCTTATATCACTTTCAAGTTACTTGAATGGGAAAACATAAAACTGTAATAAAAATAGCTTTAGATGAAAGCAATTTCTATTTTAAAAGTTGTACAAAAAAATCATCTGACTTTCACCTGGCCTTGTCATATTGTGCATTTCCAATAAAAATTGTATTTCCTACTTGCAGGAATCAATTGCTACTTTTAGCTAGCAACTATCCTGTCTTATCTACTGTAGGAGTCACAGAGTAGTAATGCAAGAGCATAGTATAGCTAGTAGACAGGCTGCACAAACACTCAAAGAGTCAAATCTAAATTATAGTAAGAAAATGTAACTGAATGTCAACCCTCCCCTTTGATATGGTATAATTAGGAAAAGTTTCTCAGAACTAGTGAGATTGGATTTTTCTTTAAAGAAGAGGAAAGCATCTAATATGAAAAGAGATGTGCAAAAGAGAGTACTTCCCAAGTGACAGGATAGCTTCACAATGGATGTTGTTTAGATCTGAGTAAATTACACTATTTTACAAAAGGTGAAAATCTTGTAAACAACATATCAAAGCCTTATTTGTCAGGTAACAAGTCTAGTACAGTTAATTTTTATTGTAGCCGTGCTTTCTTTTATTTTATTGTAGCCGTGCTTTCTGGAATACATGTCTCACAGGTCAAAGGGTAAAGTAAATAGAAAAACCTGGCATAGCGGCAAAGGAAACCAGAAGAAATTAGAAGTGAGCCTGGATAACTGGTGATAACTAGTTCACTCTAAATAAATAGACATTATTAAGAAGAAACAAGAAAAATTTTAAAAGATATGAAATATCAAATTGGAAAATGTTTTGAATATCAGGATTTATAATCTTTTTATCACATTAACTGTTAAATGTATATCTCATTAACTGTTGCATATGGAAGACACTAAGCCTGAAATATGTTCATTTAGCAGACACAATAAAAAATAAAAATTATGAATGGATGTAAAAGGATAAAACATTAGCCACTAAACATATGAATAAACAAGATGGTATATACAACTACTTATTTTTTGTTTCTTCAGCAATGAATTTATATGCTGTTTGGTTACTTTTTTCTCATTGTTGAGGCAAAATACCTAATGTCCAAAATGAAGGAAGGAGAAGTTTATTTCTTACAGTTTTGGGGGTTTCAGTCCATACTCAGTTGGCTGCAAGGCAGGGCGGCGTGGCTACGGGGGACAGCCATTCATGGAGGCTGCAAGCAGTGGCAAGATCCAACCGAGCAAAAGAGACAAACCCACCTCCTTCCTGACCTTACATTGTATGTCAGCTCTGCCCCTGGGAGGGTGCAGAACTCACACTGCCAATCCCAGCACGAGACAACAAATGAATCACAAACACTAGATTCAGCCACTTTCATGATTTCATGAGGCATTGGGGGGCCTAGATACAAGCCATAACATATGCTTAGTTGAATTCCATTCTGTCACTTACACTGCCACCAACAATAGCATATTTGTGACATTTCAGAATTACATATTAAGTAGGAAATATGTGACAGGAAATAGCCTAAATTTTGAAGATGAAACAGGCACAAACAAAACAGAAAAAAATCCCTATAATTGTGTATTTTATATTCCTCTAACAGGAGAAGTGCTGTTGTCTGAATTTGTAAGTTTTGGAACAGCCCGAGAAAATATAGTCCTCAACATAGTGCAGTTTCTAAAGAGCAACTTAGCCAAATAATTCTTATATATCAAACAATCTTAAAAGCAGTACATTCATATCTATTACATCAGTGCCTATGACATTTAATAAATACTTCATGGAAGCACAAAAATTTTGAAGTAAGTTGACAGAAGGAATTCCCTGACCTCTGAAATACTGAACTGATAGAATTCTATATTCCTAACCCTGCTTCCATGAGCAGCTGGTGAGAGTCACTGAAGAGCATGGATCCTTGTTTCACTGACAATGAATAGAATACTAAAACTGAGGCACAAGCAAAAAAGCTTTAACTGGACAGTTCAGTACTGAAAAGTGGATTAGTTAGCTTTTCCAGTGCTGATATATAATGCCTGACATCCACAACCCAGAGGAGTAGAAATTTAATTTGGTTCATCATTTCATGATGACAGGGCAGCAAAGCAGAAAAGCAGTGCTGGGAGAGAAAGGAGTTAGAGCCAAACACAGCACCAAAGATCACGCCTCCATGGCCCACTCAACATACCAAGACTTGTACCTTACTAGTGCTCTTGGAAGCTCCCAAGCCAAGAAAGTTGATGAAATTAAGTTTAACCAACACCATAACACACACACACACACACACACACACACACACAAACACACACACACACACACAAACACACCCAGCAAAACTTAGCATATCATAAGCAGTCCAGGAAAGAGATGCAAAGTTGGCTTCTCCATAGATAAGCAGCTGGCCTTTCCGTAGATGGAGAAAGACTTACAAAGAATATACTCCATTTTTATGAAGTTCTGAGGATATATAAGTAATTATTCATGGTTTTTTTTGTTTTTTTTGTTTTTGCAAAAGGGCAAGAGTCTCCACAAAAGGTGTAGCTTAGTCACTTTGCAGGCATGAGTTTGCATACAGCACAAAATGTGCTTAGAAATGTATTAAGCCACCATCTCTGGGAAGAGATTTTTCTTAGGGAAATGCATTGTAATGAATATATAATGATGTTTAGAGCCACTTTTTATTCATATCTGATGCCATCTTTGCTGATACTTCCCTATCCAGTTTGCCTGTGTATCTCGCCTTCTTATCTCAAGGACTTTAGGAGCTTATTCACTTGACTGACAGCCAGACTTACTTTTTTCCCTCTTATTGCTGAAAGTTGCAGCAGTCTACTTATATTTTGTCAGCTTGCTACTTCAAAATCCTGCCAATGTTTCCTGTTTCAGAACTACATCTTCTATGAGAAAAGCAAGAATTCATGATCTCTCAGCTTTAGTTGGGAATGTAAGCCAGTAGCTGAGCAATTTTCTTTTATGTATGAGGCCCTAGGACAGATCCCTAGCATAGCAGAAAAAGGAAAACAAACAAAAAGTAAGATAGTCTGTTGACCTTCTTTCTCTACCTCTACTCTCAATATTTATCAATTGCCAATCATAAAATGGGCCATGTGCTACAGATAAGGAACAAATATAAATAGACATTAACAATAATTTAAAAAATCACCATAAAACAAACCAACAAAAATGAAATCAATGCTGTTTCCTACCTTCAGGTAGTATCC
>RJWT010037274.1:0-13074 GCA_004365215.1 Cuniculus paca | reverse complement strand
AGAGAGGGAGCTGCGCTCAGCCAGCCCGCCCCGCGTCCTCCGGCCCTCGGTGGAGTGGCGGCCGGGGGCGCGGGCGAATGCCAGACACCAACCCCGCGGCGACGGCCCGCCTCGCTCCCCCAAAGTCCCAGGGGCAGACGAGTCGGGAGATCGCGAGGCCCGCATCGCCTGCGCCTCTTCTTCCCCGCCGGCGAGCCAGGGCAGCGGGCGAACGCTCGGCTTCCCAGCCACCGCCGCCTCCACGCCGCCCGAGGGGCATCCCTGCGCCAGACCGCCCGTCCTCAGCCAACCCGCCTTGCACCCCAAGTCGGGCGCAGGAGAGCTTGGGGTCCCCCAACCCCGCACATCCTGTGCCCGCTTCGTCCCGCTGGGGTCCCTCTCAGCTCCCCCTGATCGCGTCCCCGCTGGGGAGACCGTGCTCGGGACTTTACCTCTAGCGAGAGCAAAAGAGAAAGAAAAGTTTGCCTGGCCCCGGCCCGGGGCCCGCGCGCCGGACGGCGGAGAGCCTCTCGCGGGCGCGTCCTGCCTCAGCGCAGGCTTGCCAGCTCCATGCCCGGCGCGGCCGCCGCTGTCCCGGCCCCGGCCCTGGCCGCCGCCTCGCTCGCTCTCCCGAATGACGACGCGGCCGCCGGGCTCCCTCCGCTCCCGCCGCGGTCGGAGTGCTGCCCTGCCCGCGCCCGGGGCGCACACACACACTCACGCTCGCTGGCGCGCACTCACACACGCACACACGCCCCCGAAGGCTCCGCCGCCGCCGCCGCCGCCGCCGCCGCTAGCGCTGGGAGTGGGGGGCGGAGGGGGGCGCGGGGGCGGGGCCGCCGGGCGGGGCGCCGGCCAATAACGTCGGCGAGCAGCCGCCCGCTCGCGAGCAAAGTTTTAACCCCGGGAAAGAAGAAAAGTTAAAGGGAACCGGCCCGGGACGCAGGCGAGGGCGAGCGCGAGCGGGTGGGAACCGGGGGAGCCCGAGAAAGAGCAGCGGAGACAAAGAGAAAGCCAGGGCAGCGCCCAGGGAAACCCCGGAGAGGGGGCAGGGCCCGGCGCGCACCCCGAGCGGGGAGGAGGGGACTGACCGGCGACTGTCAGCTTCTCCCGCGTCCCGTGCAGCCCCGGGAGCCCCGCGCCTAGGGGAGCACGCAGGCGGGGGGAGGGGACGGTTCCCGATCCCAGCCAAACACATCTGTGTGGGTTTTTTTGTTTTTGTTTTTGTTTTGCTGTGTCGAGGTCGGGCCTTCCTCTGACCCGGTCTGACGGCCCCGGTGGCACCGCGCACACCCCTGTGGGCACGCAGCCCCAAGGGCGTGAGGAAGGGGAGGAGGATGTGGCCTCTGCCTGCTCCTTACTCCTGCCCAGGCCGCCTAGAGTCCGGTGAGCAGAAACTGCTGGCCTGAATCCCCAACCTGCAGAGCTGTCACTACGCCTTGGGCCTATGTGTCTGGAACGTGGCTTCTTGCATGCCAGGCACTGTAGCGGGCAGTAGGCCGAAGGGTTCAGCATGCACCTGTATACTAGCAGTGCCACTCATAGACGGTCGGCCCAGCTCTCCTGATATGCCCCAAAGTAGGTTCACTGGTACATCCTCGCTTGCATTTTAAGGGTGCTATAGATCACTAGTATCTCATGGGAACCCACAGTAACCTGGGAGCATAGTTATTAATTCCATTTTACAGATGAGGATACTGAGATCTCAGGAGGTTGAAGTAACTTGCCCAGCATCTCTCAGCTAGTAAAAATCAAATCCAGGAGTAGAAACTTGGGCTCCTAGCCTGATAGGGTGGGATATTCCCTTAGTTTCAGGTACTCTGGAGGCTAAAGCAGGAGGATTGCTTGAATCCAGCAGTTCAAGGCCAATTTGGACAACATAATGAGACATGGCATGGGGGGAAACCTCGACTCCTTTCTCTCCATCACATCTGTCAAGTGGCTGATCCCACTCTATTATAGTCCCATGGAGCATCTCCTGGAGCCACCAAACGTCTCCTTCTGGGTCTTATTGTCACTTAACAAAAGGATTGAGGGCAGTAACAATATCCTTTGATCATCTTGCATCAGCCACCAAAAGGTTTAGGGAAAAGAACCTACTGTGCTGAGCATTTGGAACCAAATTTTTATTGGTTTATTTCTTAGGTGAAATGTGTGACCCAATAACAGACCTAGAGGCAAAAGCATCAGGTCTTGGTTCTGGTCAAGGACTGACTTGCCCCATTCATTTGCTCCATTAAATGCTTTATGTTGTCTTACTGGCATTTTCATAACTCCTGAAAATGTAAGTAGGGGTCCCATGGCTCATGTGGCTCAGCTCAGTCTCCTGGGAAGAAGGCCTTTTCTACTCTTCCCCGTCTGTGAGTGCAGGCCACCCAAGCCAGTCCTTCCAGGAAGGGAGGTTCACCACAGCCCAGGGAAATAAATCCATTTCATCCAAGGACAGCCTGGATTCACTCTCTCCTGGGAGTAACTCTTCAGCGTTGCTTTTGTGTGCCATTTACCACTCTGTTCTGTTTATTTATGCCTTGCCTTGTGGCAGAAAAGATTTCAGGTGACTTACAAGGGTACTTAAAATATGACAAAATAACATAAATTAGAAGGGAAGTGAACAGAAATAAAAGAAATGTTTAACCATTGAGGACTGTAAAATCCCAATGGTATAGTGAAAGGCCCCCTGGCATTTAGGAGGATTTGCTCTGGAGCCAGAGCACCTACCTGGCTTTGAATGTTGCTGTGTGACCCTAGCAGGTCTTTGCATGGGGGTCCTTGTTTGGAAGGGGGACAAGGTTATCTATCTCATAGGGTTTCCAGCATCAGATGAATTGACACATGCGAATATTATTGCTTTTAATACATGTATGTATTGTAGTTCTATAGTCTTTGAATTTATTTTGACATATATGGATATGGAAATACACATAAAGCCAGGCCCAAGGTGTCATTAGTATTAAATTGCTAGAGCTATACAGAAAATTTAAATTATTTAAGGACCATTCAATTATGTAAAAAGATGTTCATGACATATAAAAAGGGGAAAAAAAAGGAAATTGACGAACATGTACAGTGGGAAGTCATTTTTACTTTTAAAAACTGCCTAAAATGACAACATTCTTAGCTGTATATCTCTGGAGAGTATGACTTCAGGCGATTTATCTTTCCTTGTATGCTCTCAGTTCTGTACAGTAAAATGAGGACAGCTAGAAAGAAAGAAAAACTAAGAGGGAAAACAAAGTAGAGATGGGAACCGTCCCAAAATGCACTCTGAATGGCCTGTTCACCTCCTGGGGGTGGGCCACCAATTTGTCCCTAAGCTTTCCCTGCCACCAAAATGAAAAGGGAGCCATGTCCATTACATAATTCCCACTGTCCATGAGATAAAAACAGACCTATTGCTCAAGAGAATTACAACTATAGTTGGTACTAAAATCAGACAGGAATTTCTTCGGGGGGGGTCTCCTAAAGGGAACCCAGTGTGAGGTAATGAGCAAACACCCCAGCAACATCCCCCTAAGAGTCACAACAGCAAGCAGCAGTGGGATGGTTTCTGTGATGGCCCTCAATCTAATCAAAACACGAGTCAGGAAAAGATAGTCTGGCAAGGAGGTGCCTGAAAGAGACAAATTGGGGTGTTCAGCTCACTGCCCACCCAACACTGCCCATGCATACGCTTTGGAATATCTGCAAGACAATTGGGGAGAGCTTCGCAAGCCTCCTTCCTGCTGCTTGCTTCCCCACAGAGCTTCGATGGATCTTGCAGGGCAGGGAAATCGCATGCTGTGCATTGTGGCTCAGTTCTACTGCTAGCCAGGCTTGGGCAGGGATCTTCAGAAAGGCATGGGTGACACTCCTCACTTTTATCGTGGTCACTTAGGTCTAACCTTATCTTCTTTAGTACTTTCGGATGGGCAGGACTGTCTCACACACCTTGCAATTCAAGTAATTTGCAATCTTCTGAAATAGAGCATCTCCACCTCCGCAGAAAATCCACCTGTCACTTTTACAGTTGGTCCACTTCCAACTCGGCACAGTAGCCCAGAACAAGCCTATGACTCTTTAAACTTTGGAAACCAGTTCTCTCTCTTTCTCCCCTCCTCTTTCTCGCTCTTTTATCTCTTCTAGGCAAAAATGCTCCCAGTTAGTGGATTTCATGTAGGACATGGTTTTCTGACTGCCTAGCAGCCTCTCCAAGTGCCCTCTAATTTGTCAGTGTCCCTTCCTAAAGCTTGCTCCCTTTTGAGGGGACAAACGAAAAAAACAGATGTCTAAGTGTTGCGAGAGCTTCTCAAAGTGGAAGTTATAAATACACACCCGAGAAGGCATGTCAGGCAGGCTCTGAGCAGCAGGATCCTGAGTACAAACTGGAGTTCAAAACAACAGTGTGGTTCTTGGGTGAGAAAGCAAATTCCCAGGTGTTTGTGTAAGGAATGCGTTGCGGTGGGGGGAGCCACCATTCTCGGCATACAGCTTTACCTGCAAAGACCAAAAACGGAGCACTACAGGACAGGGAGAATTTTGAGAAAACTTAGGAGCAGCCACAGGAGGAGAAGGACTTGGGAGACTCAGGTGTCCTAGAAACCAGTGAGCAACAGAGTTTTGAGGAAGGAGGGGCAGAGAGCAGTGTCACATGCTTTAAAGGTCAAGATAAGATCTGAAATGAGTGCTTTGGATTAAACTACAAGGAAGTCCGCGATGACCTTGACTGGCAGTTGCTAGGGAGTGGTGGGGACAGAAGCCAGACTGCCTCAGGTTGTGGAGTGAAAGGGAGGTGAGAAAGTAGAGACAGCAAGTGTAGACAATTTCAAGAAGTGTGACTACAAGTGGTAGAGAAGAGAGAGGGCCCAGCAGGAAGGTGACATGGGATTGAGGGAAGGCAGGGGCTTTTCATTGTTGTTTCTAAGATAAGGCTATTTGAACATGCCTACATGTTGATAGGAAGGAGCCAGCAGGAGGAAAGAGGCTGAAGACAGATAAAAGTACCCTCATAAAATCAGCAATCAGGTGGTCCAAAGTTTCTCATGTTTAAATGAAATAGGAAGTGACACCCATGCTGTGAGTGGAAGAGGGGCTTGAGAATGGAGAAGCTGAATCTGGTTACTAGGGAGAGAGGACAATACCCAGGAAGAATTAAAGGCCCTATCAAGGTTGGTGACCAGCTTGCAAAGTCATGGTACACACTCACTCCTCCCAGCAGTCCCTTTGTAGAGCCAGAGAAAAGACAGGTGGATTAATCTAGATTTGAGGGTGTTTTCCAGAAGGCAAGACAGTCGAACAGGAGAGTAGAGACAAGGCTAAGAGAAGGAAGTGAAGATAAGACAGGGATAACGGAGGAAACAGAAGCAAGGGGTCTGGAGCCACATGTGGCTATTTCAATTCCAGCTTGAATTAAGTCAAGTTAACAACGTACAAAACTCAGTTGACCAGTTGTCCCTGGTTTGGACAGCACTGATAAAGAATAATCCCATCATTATAGGAAGTTCTCCCAGACAAACTGTACAGTGGATTTGGGAAGATAGAAGAGATGTGATGGGGGATAACGGAGGGGGCTGTGCTCCTAAACTAGATGCCTGGGCAAAGCAGTGCAGAGGAGTAACTGCTCTGGGGCTTGGCAGAGGACCTCTGAGGACAAGGGGGGGTCTTTACAGTAAAGCAAGAGGAAGGTAAGTGGGTGGGCTGTCACCTAGTTATTAAAGTCACCAAGGGCCAGCATCAGGGCTTAGGGCAGGGATGAAGACTGAGCCAGCAAAGCAAGAGAGGAGTGGAGACAGAAGGTGATTCTAAGAATGAGTTGCAGGAGGCAAAATATTTGTGTGCTCTGATCTTAAAGAGCAGGAGGTGTTTTGCTTTTGTTTTGTTGTTGTTTTAATAAAATGGAAGGGATGTTGAGATGGGAGAGAACTCTGGGTTTGTCTGGTATGTGTGGGGTGAGGGAAGAGGACTGCAGTGTTTATGTGGGACCCTGGGGAGGGCACACTGTGGGTAAGCATCAGGGTGAGGAGAACATCAGTGACTCGGTCAAGTAGGAAGAGAGGGGTACGCCCCAGGCACAGCAGTGCTGGATGTTGTGACAATAGAGCACCAGAGAGAAAGGCTTAGGAGAAACAAGATGACCAGTATGTATTTTATTTTTGTGGTGCTAGGGATGGAACCCAGGACCTCATGCATGCTACACAAGTGCTCTACCATTGAGCTATCCATCCTGACTCAAGACTTTTACTTTCTAAATGAAGCATGTGTATTGAGTGTGCAGAGCTGTCTTCTAAGCATCGTAACATACCTTAAAAGTATATTATTATCACTATCTTCCAAGAAGGAAACAGATACAGAGACATGACTTGCTGAAGGTCACATCACCAGTAAGTAGAAGGGCAGGAGTTTGAACTCAGATGCTCTGATGTCAGAGTTTGGACCTCTCAGTACCTATGGTAAGACAGGTGTGGCTGGGTGACAGTCATCCCTGGTGGGACACTAGGCTTCCGGTCTGCCAGAAGTATGAGTGAGAGGTGGCTTGGCACCTCTGGTTTAGTTTAGAGCACAGGCACTAAACAACTCGGCTCTCAGAACCCCAGCATAGAATGGAAATTGCAGCCAGAGTTGAGTGGAAAGCATCTGGTTTCTCCAAAACGGTCAGTTGCGCCTGGACAGAAATTGACTCAGATAATCCTTGATTCCAGCTCACCACTGGCTACTGAGCAAGTCACTTTACCTACCTCAGCATCAGTTTTTTCATAATGAAATGCGGTAGCTACACTCTCCTAGACTTGCTGTGGAGATTTAAAAGATGAAGCCAGGAAGAAAGCAACTGCCTCAGGGTAGATGCTCAGTGTATGGTAGTAGTTTGTTTGTGGTACTGGGGATTGAAGCCAGGGCCTTGGCACTAAGCTGCATTCCCTAGCCCTTTTTTATTTTTTATTATGAGACAGTTTCTCACTGTGTCTCTGAGTTGCCCAGGCTGGCTTGAACTTGTGATCTTCCTGCCTTAACCTCCCAGAGTGCTGAGGTTACAAGCATGCATCACCATGCCCGGCTTGATTTTTGTGTGTTTGTTTTTGTTTTGGCAGTGCAGTATTGAACCCAAGAATTCTCACATGTTAGACAAGTGGTCTACCACTGAATTATTCTCCTAGCCCCCAGTTTTGTCTTTATTTATTTATTTATTTATTGTACTAGGAATTGAACTCAGGACCTTGCACTTGCCAAGTAGGTGCTTATACCACTGAGCTATATCTCCAGACCCATTGTCTTTAATAATTATAATCCTCAGATCTGTCTACCAGTTCCTTCAGCCTGGAAGAATTAGGGGCACCCTTTCAAGGTCTCTAGTGTCCTGCTCACCTGGTTGGCTACGTGAAGGATTATTCAAGGAATCTCAGATCCCTGGACAGAATTTCAAGAGAGATGAGTGTTCTGGAAAAGGGTTTAGAACATGGGAAACAGGTCTGGGTAGTATGTAGGGTTCCTGGGGGATTATCCTTTTGCTTGGTGGTGTTTATCTGTATCTTCAGGTCAGGCCTCCTCTTTGCAGGGGTGATTTGGCTGAGGAGTCCAGAGCTGGGCAGAGAAGTCTGCCAAATCCTTTCATCTACCAGGACTCTTTGAAGGGGTGAAAATGCCTGTGGATAGGGGGAACCAGCAGATGTAACATACTTTCATTTGCAAAAAGCTTTTGACAAGGTCCCGCAATAAATGCTATTAAAATGAAGAAAATGGGTCATGATGGGGGCTGGAGGCTTTGTCATGGAGGGAAGACCCAGCTTGAGGGAGAATAAAAAGGGTGCAAATAAAAGGACAGTCAGTGGGAAAAATAAGGCAGGGGGTGGGGGAGTCTCTGAACCCTGAGTCGGGGCTCAGCTCATTTAACATTTATGTGAAATCTGAAGGCAAATGTCTCCTTGGTGAGACCTCCAGGTTTAGCCATGACTCCAGAGTGAAGCCAGGGGAAGAGGATGCTTCGAAGGATCTCAAGAAGTTGTGTGACAGGTTTCGTAGGGAACGTTTGTGGGCATAAACAATTTGAACTACTCTTACAGAATGGTTATCAATTAAGATTGGAAAAAAAATTGTTTTGGGGCTCAGTACAAATGGTTTCCTTAACAGTATTCCTCCACAACGATGTTGTTGGCATTTGTCATCAGAATATTCTTCCCAGAGCAGAATGGTCCTACCCACCACTGGAGCATTTAACATCTCTAAACCCTGTCCTCTAAACATCTCTAAATGCCAGTAGGTTCCCCTACACACACATACCGCGCACGTGCACAAACACACACACACACACACACTGTGACTCCTCACATTTATGAATTCCCCTTGGAAGAGCACCCCCACCACCATTCTGTTCCACTTGAAATTCCGTCAGTGTGCTCCTAGGCAAGAAAAAAGAGTCTAAATACATTCTCAAGAGGAGAACTGGAAATGAAACAAGACGTGTTTAGGATCTTCTGGGAAGTTCTAGTCATCACATCTCAGAATGCTTGTGGAGGTGGAGATGGGCTGACAAGAGCAATTCCATTATGGTGTGATCACACATAAAGCAGAGCAGAAAACAGAAAGTACCAGGAGGGAAGAAGGGTTTTGAACAAAGTACCCTGGTAGGAGCTAAGAAGGGTCCAATAGAGCAAAGTGAAGGAAGTGCAGAAAGCAGTTGTGGGATATAGTTGGGGGGGGGTGCTTCAGACAGAAGGAACAGCACATGCAAAGGTTCTGAGCCAACGTTTGACTTGTGTAGGGGACAGAAAGGAGACTGGCCTGACGAGGACTTAGTGAGTGACATGGGGAGTGGTAGAGGTACAGTAAAGTCAGAGACAGAGTGGGGAACCAGGACATGCAGGGCCTTGAGGGCTAAGATAAGGAATTTGAACTTGTCAGAATCCATCCTGGCACCTCCAAAACCCTGGTTGCTTGTTCTGCCAAGTAGTCTCTCTAATTAATGCACAAGCTTCTTGAAGAACTGGGTGCTCTGAATCCTCCTAGACCACCTAGAACAAAACAGAAGTGTAGTGCTCACTTTGGCAGCACATATACTAAAATTGGAACGATACAGAGAAGATTAGCACGGTCCCTGTGCAAGGATGACACACAAATTCATGAAGCGTTCCATATAAAAAAAAATAGGAGTGCATACTAACTAATCAGCTAAAGATCACAGAATCAGGACAAGTGAAAGTGGTGACTAGCTCTGGTAAGCAGAAAAATGGGCCCTGAAAGATACCCATCTCTTAATCTCTCTAATTGGTAAATGTTGCCTTATATGGAAAAAAAGGAGACTTCGATGATGAAATCAAGTTAAAGGTCTTGAAATGGAGAGATCATCTTGGATTATTGGGATAGACTCTAAATGAAATCACAAGTGTCCTTATAAGAGAAAGCCAGAAAGAGCCCTTAAAAGATAGAAGAGAAGGCTCTGTGAAAATGGGCAGAGACTGGAGCAATCCAGGAACAAGTCAAGAAATGTACACAACCACCAGAAGCTGGAAGAGGCAGGGAACAGTGTCTCCCCTTGCAGCCCCTACAGGAAGCAGAGCCATCGACCTTTCTTTTTGTCTTCCTTTTCTTTCTTTCTTTCCTTCCTTCCTTCCTTCCTTCCTTCCTTCCTTCCTTCTTCCTTCCCTCTCTCCCTCCCTCTTTCTTTCTTCACTGTTTTTTTTTGAAACAGAATGTGACGTGGTAGTTCACACTGGCCTTGATTCACTGTGTGGCAATCAAACTTGTGGCAATCCTCTTGCCCCAGCTTCCCAAATGGTACTGAGATGACAAGTATGTGCCACCATGCTCAGCTTGATTTCAGTATGATGATACCAGTTTTAAACTTCTGGCTTCCAGAACCCTGAGAGGACAAACTTCTCTTGTTTTTAGCCAAGTCTGTGGGCACCTGTTATAACAGCCTCCGTGTGTTAATTAGCTTTCCATCACTATAATGGAATACCTGAGTTAATCAACATACAAAGACAAAAAGTTTATTTTGGCCCACAGATTTGGAAGTTTCTGTACAGGATGCATTGGCCCCCTTTACTTTGGACCTGGAGTGGGGCAGCATATCATGGTGGGAGTGTATGGTAAAGCAAAGTCATTCATCCCATCACCAAGAAGCAAAACAGAAAGGAAGAGGGAAGGCTGGGGCTCCACAGTACTGTTTGGGTGCATGTTCTTCAGTGACCTAAAAGTCTCCCACTAGACCCTACTTTTTTTTTTTTTGTACCAAGGATCGAACTCATGACTTCGCACTTGCCAGGCAGGTGCTTATGCCTGCTGAGCTAAATCCCTGGCTGTAGACCCTACTTCTTAAAGGTTCTACCATCTCCCAATAGTGCCACCCTAGTGACCAAGCACTTACAAACACATGGACATTTAGTGAATATTCTAGAACCAAACCATATCATGCTGGAACCTAATATGCCACCAAACCACCCAAAATGCCAGAATTAAAAGGATCCTCTTCACATCTGAAAAAGCAAGCTTGGGACAAATGAAAGGAACAAAAGAGGATTCACTAACACTTGGCCTTAAAACATTCTTCAAGTCTTTCTTTGGGTTCTCTTATAAGCAGTAATCACAGCTGTCCTTTACCTCCCCATAACACTGAGTTTAGAGCATTCTACAGAAGGTCGACAAGTGCTTGCTGCTTGTATTAACATATTTTGAACTCCTGTTTAGAGCCTACACTGCCATACCCTTCATGATCCAGAAATCAGTCCCAAAGTAAGTGAATCATTTCCTGGGCATTGTAGAAAACAGCAATCACAAAATCAGGGGACTTCAGTCCACAGGGACCCTAGGAGTCCATCACTCAGAAGTGTTTATTAACTGTGAGTGGGCATCTCCCATTCTTCCAGGGGACCAGAGAATCCCAGACCCTCAGGGGAACTAGTGACTGCTGAATTGGTGTACTTAACCTTTCCCAGGGTGCAGTACAGGTCCAGCAACCTCCTAGTCCCCAAGGTCATTAGTCATCACATTACAAATGAGGAAACTGAGGCCAAGGAGGCTTATCAAATTGCCCCAAAGCTGATGTTCCCAAAGGTGGCTGTGAGGCATCAAAATGGGTTGTGGGTTACCCATTCAACCCAACCCGGAGAACACCTGCTATATTCCATTCTACTAACTTAGATAGAAAAAACATCAAGATTTTGAAAAAAAATGAAAAAGAAGTGTCTTTCATGAAAAATTATTATATAAAAAATTTCTACGGTTAAAGGAATAAGCTTTTGTTAACTGCAAAAATCAATTACATGGAACAGATTATCTTCCCCAAATGTCAGTAATATGAAGCATTACTGGTTTATACCTCACATAAGGGAGAAAATTTAGACTCCAAAAGGTAGGGCAGGATAAGAATAGATATGGATCATTGAGTCCAAACACATAGGACAAGTGTGTGGATTATTCAACCATAATAAGGTGTCAAAGGAAACGAGGATTTGGGAGGCAGGAGGGGCCCTTTCCCCAACTCATGGACAATGACATCCGGCAGAAGCGCCACCATGTCAGCCCCCCAATGATGCCAGAGACTACACACAGCTTGGATGGATGTGACCTCAACTAGAGCCACTGGTGAGCCTCTGGCTGAGCACCTGGCTTATGAGGTCTCCTGGGGAGCTCTGTGGGTGGTCAGCAGGCCCAAGAGACCCAAGAGGACTGTTTGGGTTGGGCATTGGCCCTATATAATCCCCTCCATTGACATCTCTGTAATATCAGGTAAGTCATTCACCTCTCTGGCATTGATGTGCTCTTCTGAAATATTTGAAAAGTACCCTTTCTCTCTTTCTTTCTTTCTTTCTTTCTTTCTTTCTTTCTTTCTTTCTTTCTTTCTTTCTTTCCCTCCCTTCCTCCTTCCTTCCTTCTATGGATATGAGGAGTAATGAATAAAAAACCATATACAAAAGATCCTGAAGTACCCAAAATCCTAAGCAATTTTTATTAAATTATGTAGAACCAGCAAAGCCAGCACTATTACCATCAGTAAGATTACAACCATCTTGAGAGGACGACAAACTGCCCTGGGCAACTAGAGATCATGAACAGGACAAGGATGATGGACACTTTAGAAATGCAAGGTTTTGGTATTAATGAGCAACAAAAATATATTACTAATGAATCATAATTTTAAAAGACAGGAAGTCTGCTTCCTAAATATTAATACAAAGTGTCCACTCCAGGGGGAGTGAGGTAGATTTCTTATCAGTAGAGTCATCATCATAATGATAACCCGAATGGCAGCTAACAGTGAGCACTGTGCCAAATGTCAGACCGCATTCTGAGACCTGGGGCTTGGCCTAGGGCTTGGCAAAGCAATGATGGTGGTGAAGCAGCTGGCCATGAAATTGTGAGCAGCTCTGCTTCTTAGGAAAGATGGGGAGGGGGAGGACAAACTAGACTGTTGGTCCAACACCTGACACAGCTTTGTAACTGTAGGCACTCAAAAAATACTGCTGAGTGAATATAGAAGAGCCCAGGGCATCTCATTGTAAGGAAGATGAATTTTTTGGTGTCTGGGATCCTATCTGGGCATGTCTTTAGTGGGTCTAATTCAGTTCTTCCTCTGTGAACCTTCATTTTCCATCAATCCTTCACCTGAATAAAGAAAACGCCCATTATAGGTCACGTTGACCTTGCCCTAGAATTTGGACGGCATTATCAGATTCCCATAACCTGTGATGCACACCGCACACACATAGCCCAAGTCTTCTGGCTCAAGAGTGGAAGCCAGGTTTTTCAAGGGGAGACAAGGGCCCTCCCTGCACTGGGTGTCATCTCCCAGCATAAGAAGGGCTGAGGAGACCACTGCCTCCTGCCTGGGCCCCCTCAGCTAAGATCTGATTTTCTCATCATCTGGATAGTCTCAGCTACTCGCAGCAAAGGGATGAACCAAGCTGACCTTTCTGGAGGTTTGTTTAAAGCAGAACAATGTTTGTCTTGTCCAAACACTATGAATTACTCCAGAGGATCCTGCCCAGTTTTACAATCCACAGCTACAAATGGCTTACATAAATAGGGGCTTGTCCCTCCCCTGCCCGCCCCACTGGTCCTTGTGGTTTCTCAGCCCCCTGCCTGCCTTCTTTCCCTCTTCCAGACTTTGCCTCTGCTCTCCACCCCCCC
>RJWT010037273.1:0-13089 GCA_004365215.1 Cuniculus paca | reverse complement strand
CTCCTTTTTCAGAGTACTGTAGTTTCAATGTAGAAGTCTTTTACATCCTTTGTTAGATTGTTTCTTATGTATTTCTTTTTTGCAATTCTGTTGGGCTTTCCTTTATAGGTGATTTGTTTCTTTTCCCTAACAGCTTTTACCATTCTATTCTTGTGCTGAATTTCTGGAATCTTGACTATGATATGCCTGGCTGTAGATTTTTTTTTTTTTGATCATTGCTAAATTGGAGTTTTGTGTGCCTCATTTATCTGTATGTCAAATGCTTTTTCCTCTACCTGGAAAGTTTTCTGTCATGATGTCTGTGAACATTTTTTTAACGTCATTTGTGGTATCTACTGCTTGTTCATTAAGCCCCAATTAATCTTAAATTATTCTTCTTTGTCTCATCTAGCAGCTGCCGGATTGATTTCTCATGGTTCCTTGCTATTTTTGAGAAATCTTTCTTTTCCTGGTCACTAACTGCTAACCTGTCTTCAATATCTGAGATCCTGTTCTCACACTGTCCTAATTTGTTTCAAATGCTTTCAGTGGCATTTTTATTCTCCTAGATATCTGCTTCAATCTGCTTTATGTATTCCATTTCTTCACTATGCTGAACTTCCATAATTTTCTTAAGCACATGAATTTTTTTGTCTGTATCTGCTCCAATGTCACTAAGCATGGTATGCATTTTGGTGATCTCTGTAGTTATCTGAGAGATTATTTCTGATTTCATTTTTTCCAATGCCTCATTCAATTGCTTTGTAGTTACCACCTCACAGAGGCCTGGTTGGGGGCTTTTGGATTGTCCCACTTCATTGTCCCCTGGATTTGCCTTGGTGAACTGGATATCTGGGGTTGAATTTTGCTTAAGTGTCTTCTCATTTTATTTTCTCTCTCTTTTTTTAGTTTAATTCCTGGTGTGAGGCTTGTAAGTTGCCTATGGTGGGTTGCTTTATTGCTAGTATTTAGGACCCTTAGGTGATGAGTACTTCCCTGAGGTATCTTCCAGGTATAGTTGGTTTTTAGGTTTTGAGTCTGTTGGAAAATCTTACCTCTTTTTGTTTGCAGTGAGAAGTTTGTTTGCAATGAGAAGTTGTTGCTTGTTTGGCCTAGTTCCTAGTTCTTTGGCACTGTGACAAAGTATTTTCTGTGACCCTTAGTCAATCTCATGCATGCAATACCAGAACCAACAGTTGTTTAGAACAATTATGTCAATTTTAGCTACAGTGATACCAGTAGCATCAAACACAGCCTAGAAAATGACAGACTGAATTTACCCTTAATTAGAAACTTTTAACCCTATGAACTAAATTTGTGATTATATAACAAAATGTAAAACAAGCCAGATAATTATTTGCAGTATATGAGTGCTTATTGTGTCAATTTTGCCCTTGGGGGTTAAACTTTAAAATGGATTAAGGAGAAAATAGTGAAGTGGAAGAAGAGAAAGAGATCAGAAGTAAGGTTGGAGGACAAAGGGGATCATACTAACTTTGGAAAATTGGTGCACAAGACTCAAGGAAATAAGAGATGGAAGAGATAAAAGGAAGACCGGAATAGAACCACACCCACAAAGAATTTAGGAACCACATTCACACTCATCAAAACAAAGAAAACAAAAGTGAAAAAAAAAAAAGAAAGAAAAGAAAATAGCAAACGGTCCACTTCCAGGATTCTTTCTGGTTTCAATAGTGGTCAACTTGTGGAGATGGAGTTCCGTATCATACTGATGTATCCCAGCAAGGCAACAGTAGCTTTTTGGAAGGGTAGTATATAATCTCAGCATGTCTGCCCTGAGACCAGACTAATTGGACTTGCCACAGTGCAAGCAATTTCCACAGATCTGAGCCCATCTGGAAGCTGCTAGATAAAGTTGGTAGGAGTTCTGGGTTTCAAGCTCAGATGGCTGTCTACAAAATGGCTCCTAGCTAATTGCTCTCTCACATGGGAGGGCTATATTCTCTGCACTCACCACCAACAGTGTAGTCTTCCACGTCCACTGCTCCCTCCACAGCTGCATTTCTCTACAGGGGCCTCCAGGGTCACCAGCCATCACCATCACTATGACTATGGATCCACAGGTTCAAACCACTCCTCTAGTACAGTGAGTGACATCGCAGGGTGAAGTCACCATCAGCTGCCAACTTCTTCATTGAAGTTTTTCTTTTTACTCTCTCTGTGGGCTTCAATTCACACTTCATATTCTTCCAGGGTCCAGGGGACCTACTTCCCTCCTTCTGGTCTTCCTTAGGATGCTATATTCCAGTCCCTGGATGGTTACTCTCAGAGAGGTTGTTTTCTCTGCTGCTTGCCACTCCACCATCTTCCAAAATATCACTATTTTTTATATTAAAGTTAATGCTTAACTGTGCTGAACAAATACTTTTACCAAGTGGCTAATGTGTGATAAAAGCAATGACTTAGCTAAATTATTGTGCTTTCTTGTTCTTATCAGCAAGAGTCTCTTGGAAATTAAAACATGTTTATTCTGTAACTTTTTTTTGAGTGTTTGCACAAAGTAACATTGTCTCTGCAGGAAATGTGGAATTACATCATTGGCTGTTAGACTGAAAGCAATACTGAAGTCCAATAAGTACTTGTAATAGCACAGAATTTAAAAGTCAGCTAAAGAAGTCAATTTAATGCATAAGAGTATACTTTTCTCTGCAATTGCAGACTTTTTTTCAGTAGAAGTCATAATAACTGAATAGACATAAACAAGTGAAATTATTGTATAGATACAATTTTCAAAACCATTTTGATTTTTGTGTTGATACAATTTGTGTTTGTAGTTTGTGGTTTCAGGGAACTATGTATTTTTAAACATGTAAGATAGGTCCAAAACATTTGGAGAGATATAAAGAGTACAATTAAAAATATCATGATACGTATCCAAAGGAATGCTTTGGTAGATCTGGAATAAATAGGACATTAATGAGAATGTTGCAATAAAGCTGTGGACTGTGCTGATTCTCAGTTGTATAATGTGAATTACAGCATATAATTATAGCATTTACAATCCAAGTTATGAAATCACCTAGTATTTATGGCCAGTGTCCACACATGCTGTTGCTAATGACTGGTGAATATACACAGCAATCGCTGTAGGATAACACAACTTCCAGTCTCATCTTTTATCTGTGAAATTTTACATTTGCTCTAACACTTTCACAAAATGTTTAAACAAGTTAACTTGAGGTCTCTAACAATAGTTTAAAAAAGACAAGTAAGACTAGCATATGACCCCTCTCCTTCATCATGAAGGTTTGCTGAGTAGAAGAAAATTTTAAAAAAGATATTCCAAAAATTCTACCTTGTTCCCATTTACATAAAAGCAGGATATAGATTAAAGACAAAATTCATAGTGTCCCCCTTTCACTTCAGGGGAAACAAAGACTAATCTGTAAAGACAATTTTGAATCATTATTGGCCTAGAAGTATCTACCAGAGGATTAACAAACTTTTCTAACTAACCTTTAGCTACTATTTATTTGATTTATCACAAGTAGTAGCCCCACAAAATTCAAAGTCTTTTTCCTTTGCTCTATCATTTCTCTAAAAGTTTACTGCTTTTTGTTGAAGATGCTATATAAGTTGAAATTCAAAGCCACTTCTTTGAGAACTACTCATTCCCTAGATATATCTCTGTGTGTACAAAATATGCAGTTAATAAACTTCTTTGTTTTCAGCTTGTTATTTTTTTTGACAAGGTACCTTTCCAACTAAGAACCTATGCTGAAAAAAATTGTTATTCTCCACCTCCAGTTTTGAAAGGAATCTCTAATTAATGTATGATAATCCTATCACTAGAGAGTAATTAGACATGTCTGTTCCTAATTCTATAAACACTAAAACTTGTATATTGTTTCAGCCAGTGTTGAGAGATCCATATTCACAGGTCATAGGAATATCAGATTCACAGTCTTTTTTGTGAGTTAGAAAGCATTCTAGATTTTAAACAATATAAAACAACAAAAAAAGAATTGTTCTATCCCTGATGTTTTTACCTGCAAATATATATTACATTTAATTGGATGAAACTTCTTCACCAGATACCAGAAAGAAACAATAAAATGGTGTACATCTCAAACTATGGGTCATATATCTATATGTTTGCTTTAAAAAAAATAGAGCTTGAAAGGCAGAATTCAAAGGAACCTGCTATTCTGAACATGTACAAAGGAAGTGGTTTCCTTAGCAACAGGAAATAGGTGAAAGCTCTCAGGAGCGATCCTTCCACCCATGTTTCCTTTAAGTTTGGTAATGTTTCCAACCTCAGGTAGGAAAGATAGAGTAAATTTATCCTGAAGAAACAATCCTGCTAGTTAGGAAGCTTTTGCAGCATTTATGAGTTGGCAAATGCCTTGCTATTTACAGTTGTTGGAATAACAATAGTAGTCATTCTAGAGACTGAACTTCTCTTTTCTCCCTTCTGTGTATTCCGCAGACCTATCAGCCCTCCAAAGGATGTTGTGAATTCTTAATAACTGATAAGGCCCATCTCAATAAAACAGTCACACACAAAAACAAAATCTCAGGTTTTTGTACAAATCATCTAGTTAGTCCGTCACTTTCTGAATTCACCTGCAAGTGTGTTATCCTTCGCCTTGGTTTTACCTTTTACAGAGAAATAACAGAACTTAATATAAAAGAAATAGTTTTTTAACATTGTTGAAGTAACATTGTATTAATTAGCTAATTCCATAGACCCTGTGTTACCCTCTGCCTTGGTTTTATCTTTTACAGAGAAGTAACAGAACTTAATATACAGGAAATAGTTTTTTAACATTGTTGAAGGAACATTGTATTAATTAGCTAATTCTATAGACCCTTGAGTGGTAGAAATAAAACTGAGCCAAAGGGAGATTTAAAATTTTTTTTTCTTCTTCAATTTTTACTACACCTTTAGTATTTGGCACAATGAAGATGTTTAAAAATGTTTCTGGAAAAAATGAATTGCTTCACTTTTGACATGTTTTTCTTTGAGTCATCAGATCTTATTTTGCTGTAAGGAACCGCAGAAATGAGAACTTTCTTGGCTAATTCTATTTAAATACTTAATTTATCATTCACAATGCTAGAGGCTGGAAATATAAAGATGAATAATGAACAGACCTGGCCCCCAAAAGGCCTGCAATCATTTTCTCTATGAAACTTCAAGAATTTGAAATAACTTAGTAATTAGGTCCATTTCTTCTTTAATAGTTCATAAATTTATTATTGGTTTTGAACTTCATGATTATCATATTTAGAAATAATAAATGATAAAAGAGTGGCCTTGCAGAATTTGGACATTTACAGATGAAAGTTTAATGCAAAAAACTTACGATTTTAGATGTTTTGAAAATAATTCTTAAGTGATTAAATGAAAAAACACTGAGATAAACAAGTTGCAAGATAAGCTTAAACATTTAGAGTAGTTGTAGTGGATGAAGAACAGGTAATTAGATTTAAGGAAACAGAATATTCATGATGTATTCAAAAGTATATCTTACTAAAATAATCATTTTTTTCAAACTTTAAATAGCTTTTTTTTGGTTATAACCAGAGTTTTGTGCAGTTATCCAATGAATAATTTCTCACACAAATACTTGAAAGATATTGGTAATCATCTGATCTTATATAAACACAGGTAATATTGATAACAATAAATATTCACAAAATTTTTATTCTTTGTTGTCTTTTATAAAATACTTGTTTACATACATTAGGTCCAGCTCATTTAATTCATCTCATTTAACAACAATGCAAAATAGGTATTAATATCCTGAAATTATAGGTAATTTAACTACAGTATATAGAATATTCATATTCAATATTAATCAGCTAGAGAAAATGAGAATGGGAAATAGCTATAAAATTACATAAATTTATTATCTTTTATGTTGTACCTTTTCTTACAAATAAAGTAATGTTACAATAGTTATTTTACTCCAAAAATTTATTCTAACCCATTTACTACAAACATGAAATGTAGTGTTAAACATACAGTTGTAAGTAGTAGTATTAAACAATCTAATATAGCTTACTTGTTTTGCAATAACTAAGGAGAGCTACAAAAGCAAATGGATTATTAGGGGGGATGACCATTTATTTCTAAGATACTAACATGTTCTTTCTCAGTTACTGGGCACACTCATGTTTACACTTTTCTTTTGACTTTCCATAGTGATTTCATCACTGTGACTTAATTTATTTGGGCTCATTTAAAATATTTAAAAATATTTATTGAATTTTTGCTAAGTCTTCAAAAAAAAAACTTAATAGGTTCTGCAGATACACCAATGGCCAAAATGATTTAATTGTATTTATGAAACATATGTTGTAGATGGTCCCTAAATTTGTTAGAAAAAGTTAAATGAAAGAGGTATAGCATTTGATAAATGGAGAAAGCACAGAAAACAAAGGAAAAGTCTTGCAATCTCTGTTGAACATTTTGTTAATAAGAATTTAATTTTCCTGACTTTTGCTTTCTTTGTTCTCACTCATATGAGAATCATGTGTGGTCATCCATCTTCCCTTCACTTCCCTTCCCTTCCCTTTCCTCCCCTCCCCTTCCCTTCCCTTCCTTTCTCTTTTCTTTTCTTTTTTGAATAATTCCTAACCTTACCACAAATTTTCTTCTATGGGGTGAAGTCTTATGGATCTTCCAAACCTCTGTGGGTTGGTTTCTCTTCCAAGGTAGATTCGGAAAGCTCTTGTGTATATTTGCAGATTTGGATATTTGTTTTTGTTCTATTCCCAATAGTAATTGTACAAACAACCAGTATTGTTTGTTTGTATAATATAAGGCTTTTCATGCATTTAAATGTATTGTTATCTTTTATTTTGCTATTCATAGCGTCTTTTGAGGCAAATAATTAGTTAATAATAAAAGCATGTAGTAATTGTGACATTAGAGAGACTGAAGCTCCCAATTGTGAAGTTAATGTAGAAGGGACAGGGAAAGAAATTTGAATTTTTCATATTCAATCTCTACTTACTAACTATGAAGTCTCTTTGCTTAGGTCTGAGAAACAAATTCACTGCAAACAAGCATGTATTCACTTATTCAAGGAGTAGATTTGTAAAACTGAAAATCAATATTTAACAGGTCACAGCAAATATACTTAAAGTAAACATCAAATTGTTCATGAGCATTCCTCTTTATATCAGGTGATTTTTTTTTCTCAGAACCACAGAGATTTACTTGAAAGTACAAAGTTATTTTATCAAAAATAACAAATTTTATAAGGGCAAATCTATCAACCACACTAGTCTAATAAACTATGTCCTACTAACTGTGGGGATAGTTCTAATTATTTAGAATTAAAGTAAAATCATCCTATATCCTATACAAAAGAAATACTAATATGTTCTTCCTCAACTTCTGTTTTCTTTCCCTTAGGCTCTTTGATGATCATCATCACGGAGTTTGCACCTGTTATTATAACGTTCTTTCTCATTTTAGCTTACTCCCTTTTCATATTAAAATTTAAAATTTTCCATCTTCATTTACATTTATTAATGACTTCTGGGAGGTACCTTAATCATATCTGTAATGAGTTGTTAGCTTCAATTAAAGAAAGTGGCCCTTCTCTAACCTGGTTGTCCTTTTCATGATCTTTATCTACCATATTTTACAGGTTAACACTCAAAGCATTGTTGTCCACTGATTATAAAAACCAGCTCTTTATAGCCTTTTAATCATGTCAGTTACTTCTTCCTTTTTCTTTCTAGAATTATAAATGAGATAAGAGTTATGATGTATGTTGTGCAGATGTACAACAGCATATAGAATGACAATGCAGTGGGTTAAAAAATGATTCCTTGCATAAGAAACGAATGCTTTTCCTGTGGCAGTTTTTCTTATAAAGTGTAAACTTTGAGTATTACTGTGAGCAGCAGAAAAGGAGAATCATCACTCCACTTTCAGAATATGTGAAGTGTCAGGATACTCATAAAGAGTATAAACCAGAGGTAGCCAGAAAATGGGGAAGAAGGAGAAGTGTTGTACAATATGTTTTTAAATAGGTGTGTGGTTGGCAGTCTATTTGAAAACATTCAAATTCAGCTTCTTGGTATACTAGTAATCACAAATGACCTTGAATATCATACTTTGATAAAGTGACTTTATACAATGCTGAATAACCAAATGTTTGCCTTAAAATTCAGACAATATAAATTTATAAAGATGCATGATAGATCTGTTGCTGTTGAAATGAGTGATGGGAATCACTCACGTGCAGTATATCAAAATCTGCTATTAGCTAATAGGACATTTATGAAAACATAAGTAAATGAATAATTCAAATTAAGTTAAGTATATCCATTTTCTACATAACATGCTCACTCTGCATTTTTAACGTTCTCAACATCCTACATGATGTTAAGCTCTCTGATAGATCAATCTACTTCCCATGCTTTCAGAGAGTATCTCAGTAAGGTATCTGCAGTGAGGAATAAACCATGAAAATCACTTTACTAATTCAAGCAATGGGGAGAGTTTCGCTTTTCCACCTCATACTATGTCCAAGTTTACCTTTTCAGGAGGCTATAGTTACAGTAGTGTATGGAATAACTTTTTATTAATGAAGGGAAGAACTGGAATTCTAGGTGACCCTTGCAGAAGAAAAACTATTAAGGGTATAAAGTGGATAAAATAAAGCAGCAATAGAAGATGTAATGGATATGACAACTTGGAAGAACAACTATGGAAAATACATATACAAAACTGATGATGAGAAGTTAAACTTTTTAAAAGAAAAATGAAAGCACTACAATTAAATGATTAACAGAGAGAACAACGGGGTATGTGAACAAAGAAAGTAAAATCAGCAACCTGCTTGCATATAAAAATGCATACAGAAAGCAAACAAATTTAGCTGTAATTCAATTTTGTTTAAGTAGTTACAGAGTCAGAAATTTTCCAACAAATATGAAATAACAGGGTATTGAAAGACATTGAAGACCAGTTAGTTCTATGGTATAAATTAGTAAGTGGAAAGATGTGCTTTTTCTCTGATTAAACAACATTAAATATCTAAACAACTCTATCTCTTCATTCTTTAGGTCTTACATTTTATTGTATCTTACTGATTAAGAAAAAGGAAATGATGGTTTTGAACTGTAATACTTGATTTAGATGACAAGATTAAGGATTTAAAATAGCATTAGAAATTGAAGATTAATTGCTATAATCTCCAGAGTTTAAAGGGCATAGCCATAATTCATATTTTTTCTTTCACTAAAACAAACATATAAACATAATTATTTTGAGTGACAGTTGCTTAAAATACAGCACACAATGGAGACCATAGATGAACAAAACAGCACTTTAAGATATTACACATCTGATTCATGAACAAATTATATGGAATTACAAAATTCGCAAAATATGTTCTAAACTATTGCTTCAGCCTAACTCAAAATATGAAGAAAAATGTAATGAGAGACATGAACAGGCTCATAAAGTCCTAAGACAAGCTTTCATAAAACAAAATAATTGTATTACTGCACATCCTTGGAAGTCAACCTAAGCCTATAATATTACTCCGCCTCTGTCACTGAACAGAGAGTAGGGACAGCCTGCATCTGGAGAGGCTGCATCTGAGTGGACTGTTCATTAAGAATTGTACATGCTAGTTTTACTTTCCAATGTATGTGTCTATTTCTGATACTAACTCAAGTCAAAAGAATTTATATTAAAAACCTGTTAAATGGCTCCAGCGTAGAAAAACAAAAAGAAAAATTAAAGAGAAGAAAAAGACCTGTTCTCTGCCATCAAAATATGTAAAAGTACATAGTAGAAGAGACAGTGAAAAAGTGTCACAGGAAGCAAGTCAAAGGAAAATCATTCTCATTAAGCAAATAGAAAGTACTGTGAACTATCATTGGTGAGTTGCCAAAGGAAGACAAATGAAAATAGTAAATCCTACTACAGTCTACAATGGCTAAGTATATGGTGATTTGAAGTGTATGTGGTATGCAAGACCCAATACAAGGAAAACAACAGAAATCAGGAATATTTAAGAAATATCCACCTAAAAAAGACAGCTGTCTGATTATTGTTCAGTGAAATGCTCATAGATTGCTTCCTTCAGGCTTAGGAACTCCTCAATCTTATATTCTTCATATTAGTGATATTATAAAATAATATCTTCACTTCATATTAGTGACTTTAGTCACACATATTAGTCACATATTATAAAATAATATCTTCACTTCATATTAGTGACTTTATAAAATACTGTTTTCCTTCTATCATTTCTAAAATGTTAGTTTCACCAACTGCTTGAATGTGTAAAGAATTTACTTCAGTAAAATTTGCTATAAATTTTTGCTTCTTTATGAACTTCTCTCATATGATATTTGTCACAGTTTTATAAAGTGAATATCCTAGAGTTTGAACTTTAAGGTATGTGATTTTGCATATCATTTTATACAGTGGAGTTTATGTTGAACTGATATCAAGGTGAGATCACTAAACACATCAGCTGAAGTAAAACATCAAAACGACAAATACATGATCTCACTGTCATATGAAATCAAAAAGTTAACTTCATACAATCAGAGAGTAGAATTTTGCCGACTAGAGACTGGAGAAAGTAGGGGGAAGTTAACAAAAGTGATAAAATTACAGTTAATCTTGCATAGTTGAGTAACTAACATCAATAATAATTCAACAGATATTTCAAAATATCTGGGTTATAGGATTTTGCATGTTTTACTACCTTGAATCAATAAATAGTTTAGGCGATAGATATACTAATTATGTTCATTTAATCATAATGTATAAATCAATCAAAGCTTATTGTATCTTATAATTTTGCATAATTGTTATATATGGCAATTAATACATTTTTAAAGTTTTAAAAAAGAAACAAGCCTAAAAATAATTCTTAATAGTTCTATAAAGGGTGGAGGCTGATACTTTCACACCTCAAAGTTGTACTTGTATATGATGATGGAATATGCTAATTTTTTGTACATAACCTTGACTATTAATCTTTCAGCACTTTGTGAAACTAAAAGTCATGGGCTGGGGATTTAGCTCAGTGTCCTAAGCACCTGCCTGCAAGCGTGAGGTCGTGAGTTCAATTCCTGGTGCTGGGAAAAAAAAAACAAAGACAAAAACTAAAAGTTATCTTCAGTTACTAAGTATCTGCTGCAATAAACAATAGTTGCTCAAGATGTATTAATAAGACTTCAGGAATTTATAAAAAAGATGTTTTGCTTGTCATAATAATCAGGTTCTTCCTTCTTTCTTACGACAATAAATTAACATTGACAAGCTTTCATAGTTAAATTTCACATACACTACATTTTGAGGACCAGCCTCTGAGTAAAGTTCATTAATGATGATCATTTAAGTAGACTCTGGTTGGTTTTCATTTATACATTTTTATGGTCAAAAAAACTATTCTTACTTTCACTGAAATCAACATAAAAATTAAGAAAAAATTAATTAGAGGTGATATTCTCAATTTGAGATTATATCTTCAAAGTTAACTACATCCAAACAAATTTTCCTGAAATTAGAATATTCATTTAATTTAAACAAGTGACAATGTGTCATAGTAGGATACTTTGTTTTAAACTGAGTTATCATATGTATTTTTTAGGATTTAAATATGGAAAAGTTGAATAGTACATAATCCATGTAATTTTACTTGAAAAATAATTGTTTCATAAATGGGATTTATCAAATAGTAGTAATGGACAAACTCTACTTCCTGTACAGTAATATATGGAACTATTATTAAAATTTTAGAATATAAACTTGAGAGATAAATGTAAATAGTTTATTAAGTGCATAGCTTTACATGGCTCTTTATTAATAAGTTTGTTATTAGTTTTGCAAAACCTAGAAAAAAAGTGTTTTCTTCCATAATCCATTATTGTATGGAGTCAGCCAATTTCATATATGGAAAACGATTTTTTGTGGCTGTGGAAGTTGTATTGTGTATCTTTCATTTTTCATGTGAATTGCTGACATCATCACAATGGCGATACACAAGCAGCGACCCTCATTTCAAGCTCCATTAGCAACATGGGAAATATTATATTGCTTACATTCATAGAACAGAAAAAATACAGACCTTCAGATAATATAAAACAAAATAAAAGGTAGTACTCTTCACCTCTTGAAAGAAAAGGACTACATATCTAAAGTAATTCACCTTTTGCTGACACAGGTGCAGTCTTATGCATTAAGTAAATACTCCCAATAAAATTAGTTTTTGAGTATTTTTCAGCTACATCATACATAGAATCCTATTATTTTAACAATAATTCAGCTTTTAGTACATAACCATTATTTGAAAATGAAATTGTGTTTAAGAGTTCAATAAATTATTTAACTGGATGTGTCTTACAAAACAATATATTCCAAAGTGAAAAGAAGATTAGAACAAACCTGTAAATTTATACTTCTTTTTTATTTAGTGCTTGGGCTCCTACCCAGGACCTCAACTGTGCTCGGCAAGGACTGCCACAGAGCTATACCCCAAACCCCAAAGTTTTAATTAGTTTCTAGGCATTTCCAAAGAAACCCTCTTATTCTTCAGGTGGTAACTTCTAAGTTTGCATCTAAAACCCTGAAACTTAAATTTTTACTTGATGATGAGATTAAACGTACAACTAACAATTTGCCATCTCTGTCTGATGGATATTTCAGTCCACTGTGTCTCAACAGAATTCTCGAGGTCTCCCTTCTATGATAGCCAAATAATGTCCCATGCTGTTCAGTTTAAAAATCCAGAATCCAACCTAAAATGTCTTGTTCAAAGTTCTTTCAGCTTTATTACTGATATTCAAGAACTTCGAAAAATGAATTTAGTACTGATTGCTTACGTTTTATTCAACATTACTTCTCAATTGCACTAGCTGCAGTATTTTTAAGCATTTCTGCTTTTGTGTTACACACAGCCAAAAGTACCTGCCAGGTCTCTTCTGTAGAGCAGCCAAAGACATCTTCTTAAAGCCTAAATCAAAATATTTCTCTCTTCTGCTGAGGACTCTGCAGTGACATTCCATGCAATTGGAATAAAAAATTAAGCTATTCATTATGGTTTAGCTTTAGAAAATTTCAAGTAATGGTATGCATTTATTAACTGACAACATAGC
>RJWT010037272.1:0-13090 GCA_004365215.1 Cuniculus paca | reverse complement strand
TGACATTTTGTTTCTTACTATTGTATTTGCATTTGGTGATCTTGGACAGGTAATTTGATTATTCCAATTGCAATTTGTTCTCTGACTACAAAGAAGCTAAAATTCAACATATCAGGAGTCATAGCAGAAATATGGGCAGTAACCGCTTTATATGTAACCATAACAATGTATAGAGAGTAAAGAGCAGGGGTGAGGAAAAAGGAGACCTCTCACATCTGGAGGTGTGAAGATTATTCTAGGAAAAAACTGACTTTCAACATGACAAATAAAAAAATTGGAGCCATGTTTCTCATCATTCACTAAAGTAAAATCAAAATGGTTCAAAGATCTAAACATTAAAACAGAAACACTAAATCTACTGGAAGAGAAAATAGGTAGAACACTTGAAGACCTAGGTGTAGGCAAAGATTTCATGAACAAATTCCCAAGTACACGCGAAATAGTACAAAGAATCAACAGTTAGCATCTCATCATACTAAAAACATTTTGCATAGCAAAAGAAAACACCAACAGAGTGAAAAAAAAATCTCACCCCAAGAGTGAGAAAAAAATATTTAGCCAACTGTTCCTCAGACAATATTAGAACACATAAAGAATTTAAAAACAATCAGACCATCCCAAATTTAAAGACCCAATCCAAAAATGGGTATCTGAGATGAATATACACTTCTCAGATGAAGAAATGCACATGGCAAAGAAACATATGAAAATATGTTCAACATCACTGGTCATTCAAGAGACCCAAATTAAAATAACTCTGAGATTCCATCTCACTCCAGAAATAATAGCCATTATCAAGAAATCAGCCAATAACCAATGCTGGCAGGTTTGTGGGGTAAAAGGGACCCTTCCCCACTGTTAGTGAAAGTGTACACTGCTACAACCACTGTGGAAATCAGTATGGAGATTCTTCAAAAAACTGGAATTAGAGGTCCCATTCGACCCAGGTATTCCCCTTCTGGGTATCTTTCTGGAAGAATTAAAAACATCATACCACAGCAATACATGTGCCCCCATGCTGATAGCAGCACAGTTTGTAATAGATAAATCTTGGAAAGAGCCCAAATGGCCATCAACCAAGGAATGGATAAAAGAGACTTTTTTATATACAATGGAGAAGTACTCATCCATACAAGATAAACTTGAGAGATTTCTAGGTAAATTGATGCCCCTTGAGACCATACTTTTAATTGAAATCAGACACACATGTGTAAATACTACATTGTCTCCCTGGTGTGAGAAACTGAAAGATTAAATAAGGACCAAAATGTATGGTAGATATTGTGAGATAGCAAGAGATTGTTTGAAAGAAAAGAACTAGGAAGCGGAGAGTGAGAAAGGAAGAGAAGGGAAAACACGATAAAAGAAGGATAAAATGGAAACAAAGCTTTGTAATTAAAGAGGGGAAAGGGGTTGAAGGGAGAAGAAGGGATTGAAAAAAAAAGAATGAAGAAATTTCATATATATGAACAAATTCCCTATGATGAATATGTTCATTATGTATATCAAAATTGTATCAATAAACCTTAAAAAATGCAAAGTGAATTTAAAAATAAGTGACTGGATCACTTTACATTAGCATATACAAAGCACTAGTGTTTGAATTTCTCTACATTCTTACCAATACTTGTATATATTTGCATATAGATATACATATATATGTGTGTATATATGTGTATATATACATGTGTATGTATATATATATATGTATTTTTAATTCTAATGAGTATGAAGTGGCATTCCATTTTTTTGCATTTCCCCAATGACTAATAATATTGATCATCTATATGCTCAATGTTTATTGTCCATTTATATATCATCTTTTGGAAATATCTGTTTTATTTCTCTGCCCAGTTTTTAAATTTCTAACTATAAATTGAGTTATTTATTCACATTTTGTTGAAAAGTTACAATAGTTCATTATAAATTCTGGAAACTATATAGGTTTTCAAAACAAGATGATGGGAACTTAACAATGGTTGTTATATTGCATATTGTTATCTTCAAAATAGTTGCTCAGGTTACCAGATACAGGAATAAAACAAAACAGCAAAATGGAACAAAACATTGGATTTCAAAAACAAGACAGAAGGAAATTCTCCACAGTTGCTACAATGCATGTTGTTATCTTCCAAATTAAAAAAAAAAAACCTAAAATAAAAAAAAATTCTGGATACTACATGCTTATAAAATATATTAATTTTAAATGTTTATCCTATTCTATAGGTTGCATTTTTATTTTCTTAATGGTGCCATTTAATGCACAAAAGTTTTTAATGTTGATATCTAACTTACCATATTTTAAATTTTATTCTTTGCCTTTTGCTGTATTATATTTATAAATATAGAATAAGAGATGTTAAGAAAAAAAAAGATGGTAAGAAATTGAGGGGTCCTTTTCATTCTTGCTGCTATAAATGGAAAAAAATAGAAGCAGAATCTATAAGACTCTTAATATGGAGAAACCCAGAGTTAGATTAAGTCAGACAGGCTCTACTCAGCTCAGCTTATGAAGGACTAAAGTGAACAGGATCTGCTCTAGTTAGGCAACACAGGAAAAGTTGAGTACCTCCTGTAAATTGATACACCATCCACAGAACTGCTTCCTATTCAGGACCAACAAATAATAAAAAAATTATCATTAATACCAAGAAATAAAACCAGAAGTTAAAAACCACCAAGAAAACTGTTACATAGACATTCAAAATAAAATGTTAAACAAAATATTTCACATAACTGCACTTAAATGTTTAAGTATGATAAGATGAACAATTTCACTACAGAACTAGATTCTTTTTTAAAAAATATCAACTGAAATTCTAGAACTGAAGAATATAATAACTAAAATTAATAACTCAACAGATGTATATAAAACAGTTTAAACACGAATGAGAATTAAAAATTTAATGATACATTAGCAGAAAATTTTCATACTACAAGGGTTCAAGTTAAATTATTAATTCCTAGTAACACATGATTTCTTTCAGCCTAGCATAAAGTTGCTGGGAGAGGTGTGGTGTAACATCTATGGCAAAATCAAAGAAGTTGGGACTGAATTCTAGACTTTCATGCTCTTTAAACTCAGTTTCCCTAGATAATTTCCGTGTTGTATGACCCAACACTGTTAGAACTTACAACAGGGCCCTGCTGTGACACACCTGCTGAGAGAAATTTGATTCCAAAATCATGTCTGAAGTTCTTTTTCTTCCCTGCCTTCCTAGTATCCATACATGACTCTGCCATAAATGCATGTCATAATTTTCTGTGCATGGCATCTACATTTATAGCCAAACAGATTAGCAGTCAGTGAGAAGACTAAGGCAGAGTAGGAACCAACTTCCTCATGGGAAGTCACTAAGAACATCACGCTATGCATCTATGTAGGATAGAAGCAAGTGCATAGAATTAGGAGAGATGCCTACATCACTTGGCCACAAATCCTCACTTTAAGAAGATGCCTGAAATCCATATAAATGCTAAATATATATGTTTATGGTAGAGAGGACCTGAACTCAGAGCTCTCGAATTTGCCCAGAATTTTTCTTTGGTAGACATTCAATGTTTTTCAATCTGGAAAGAGACAACTAAGTATCTACTGGACCCTTTCAGGAAATCTGCAAAGTCAAACTATATTCATAACAATGATAAGGAATTATTTTGTTTTATGCTTTTCTTTTCTCTCAGTCATATAAAGGACTTTTGCTGTGGCTACACAGCATGCAATGACACCATCACTCTGTTGACCACTGGGTATATACTACAGTACTTATGCAGTTTAAAATTCACACAGCTTAGTTTGTAATGCAGCCAATTTTAACACATGTAATTCATATAAACGAAAGGACTTTGCTGTCCTCAATAATTTTTAACAGTGTTAAGGATCCTCAGACTAATACATTTAAGAATTGTTATTAGGGTTCAACAAATATTATTAATCTGCTATGATGATTAAGACACACCTTTTTTTACTCTTAAAACAAGTTTTAGCCTACTAAGATTAGTATGGAATGCTCATTACAGGAAATATCTATAAGGTTTAATTAAAAAACAAGGCACATATTTATTTATTTATTTATTTATTTATTTATTTTAAAGAGAATAAAAACAAAACAAAACAGAGTAAAACACAACAAAGCAGATCAGAACAGAACAATGCAAGCAATACAGGTCTTCAAAACATAACGAGAGGAGACTAACAATGGCTACCCTAATGTCTCTTGTTTTCTTTGAAATGGTTGTTCGTACATTCACACACAATAAACTCAAGCAAAACAAAGTAATATAAAACCAGCTAAAACAAAAGACTGAAAGCATTACAGGTTTTCAAATCAGACAATAAGAGATCAGCAATGGATACCTTAATGTCTATTTTCTTCAAAAAAGCTGATCATATCTTCTCACATATTGCAATCAAGTAGTAGAAAACTGACTTAAACCAATCAAATCAAAGAATAAAAGCATTATTGGACTTCAGTACCTGAAGATATGAAATCAGATATGGCTACTATAATGATTCATTTTCTTCAATGTAGCTGTTCATATTTTGACATTTAATAAAATCTGCTCTTATAAACTCTTTAGAAGTAGTTCTAAGCATGTATAAGTGTATACTTGTATGTCTATCTTTTCTGTGTTAGAGGCAATAGCAGAACAAAGCACAAAAAAACAATAAAAACAGATAAATAACAATAATAAAGAGCCCAAAATAATAACAATATAGACTTTCTAAGCTAGGTGATGGGAAGATACCAAAGGTTGTTATTTCATATAGTTTTCTTCCAGAGTTGCTCAGTTTACCAGGTATAGGCATAGAATTGGTCCAGTCCTATGAATGTTAACTGTTTTTTTCTAAGAATTAATAAAATTAGTAGTACAATCATCTTATCTATCTTAAATGTATATGCATATACATATATACTAATTTATATCTTTTCTTTTCCCTTCCTTCTTTTCTCCTTTTCCCTGAATTGTTTTATCCTTTAGAAGTTTCTTACCCTTTCCCCATATTTATCGGGGATTTTGTATCTTATTGAGTCTTTCAGTTTCTTACACTAGGGAGACGATACAGTGTTTACACATATGAGTTTGATTTATTTCACTTATGAGTATGGTCTCAAGTCGCATCCATTTACCTATAAAAGCCTCAATGTGATCCTTCTTTATAGCTGAATAGTACTCCATTGTATAAAGTACCACATCTTTTTTACCCATTCCTCAATTGATGGGCATTTGGGTTGTTTCCAAGATTTGGCTATTATGAATTGCAAGGCACATATTTAAATTTTTAAAAATCATCACAATAAAAGACACACTGCTGTTAATCACCTTCAAAATACTCCCCTTCATTTCAAACTTCCTTATCTCATCATTTATGTAATTTTCTGAACCAGTTCTTTTATAAGTGTCTTAGGTTATGTTGTCATTTACAAAAATTTCTGTCAAATAAAATCAGTGCAGTGTATCATCATACACCTTCTTCACCAGATCTCCTGAATAACTTCTAGCTCTTTATTATGGTTTGTGTCTCGATGTTCCCCCAAAGCAGGCTTCTAGAATTTGTGACTGATAAATGCCCTAATTCTGGGATTATGCGTGTGAGTGTTATAAGACAAAAAGAGTCTTTTCTCTGTGCTCCTCCCTTTTTGCTCTTGATGCTTTTGCTGTTTTCTGCTGCTGTGAACTATTGCCTTCATGCTTTGGAGTGATCTGAGTATGGACTAAAATCTCCACACACTGTGAAATAAGTAAACCTTTCCTTTCTTCATTTAGGGGATCAGGTATTTTGTCTCAGCAATGAGAGAAAAGTAACCAACACAGAATATGGTGCCAGAGAAGTGGAGTTGTTGCTGTAACTATACCTGATCATACGGTTCAAGAGCACTTGGAGATGCCTTTTGGAAAGGGTTCAGAAAGGTTCTGAGATTTTGCCTGAAAGAGTGTAGCTGGAACACCTTAGGCTGTTCTGTGTGGGAGATTCTTGTCAGAGCTCAGAAGACCAGAAGGCTGATAGAAATCTTTCTAGTAAAGACCAGGCTTAGGATATGTCTGCTGAGGAAAAAGACTGTATCAGTTTTTGGACTCCAGAAGATACATGTTATGACTTGACAAAAAGTTTGTCTGCATTTTGCTCATGTCCAGAGACTTTGCCTGAGACAAAGACTAATGGCAGCAGACTAAGTAATCTGGCAGAAGAAATTTCAAGGCAGTGTAATTTTGGGACTGTGGTATGGCTATTGTTCAGGGCTTTTAGCCAGATTTATGTTGCAAATAAAGAGCAACAAACCCAGAAAGATGATTTAAAACTTTGTGAGTTTTGCCAGAAAGGACAGTCCAGTAAAGCTGTGGACTGCAAAGATATTGCTGAGGAGATTTCAGTTACTGAGAAGGAACAGGAGAATAGAAAAGATGGCTGAAGACATCACAAGAAGAAGCAAGTGTCCACTCTTTGCAGCATCAAAACTGCAAAAAAAAAAAAAAAAAGCTTTGCTTTGAGGATAAAACCACAGAGCACCATGTTCCAGAACAGCAGCAGTCACATTATGTTCCAGAATGGCAACAACGGCCACACAAGGTTCCAGAATGGTGGCAGCCTTGAGAATTTGTTCCTCAGAACTGGATTCAGATCGCCCAGTGTTTCAGGCACTCAACCCCTACAGCCAAGAGAGAAGAACACCTGGCTACTGCTCTAGCTGGCAGCAGAACCTTGGCATCATCAACGTGGTGCTGGTTTTAGGTACATGCAGAATGCAAGAGTTCTGAAGTTTAAAAGGCTTCTGCCAAGATTTCAGAAGGTCTGCATGGCCAGGCAATGTGCCTCTGAAAGCTGTGAGGGTGAAGTCAAAGGTGCAGTGCAGGCCCCAGAAGTTTGGGAAAGCCAGGAATGTGAGTCATCTGAGGAAACCTACAAGAAGGGAGCAAAGCAGGCCCAAGAGAGAAGCCATGGGAGCTACAACTACCAGAAGTGCCATAGGGGCAGTATCATGCAAGTCTTTTGGAGCTCACAACTTGCCATGAATTGCTTTGGATGTTCCACATGGAACTATAGAACATAATGTTCACCCTGCTTAATTTTGGACTTGCTTTCGTCCTAATGTTTTATATCCCCCTGTTTGTACCTTTTGGAATGGTAATGTTTATCTTGTGCCATTGAATGGTGGAAGTGTTTAACTTTTCATTTGTACTGGGACTCAAAGCTAAGAGTTTGCCTGACATCTTGGAGGAGACTTGGGACTTGAACTTTTCAGCAATGCTGAAACTGTTAGAATTTTGGCAATTTTTAGAGATGGCCTAAGTGCCTTTTACATAAAGGATGTGTATGAGTCTTTGGGGATCCAGGGGAAGAATGTTATGGTTTGTGTCTGGATGTTTGTGTCATGGGGGAAGGCTTCTAAAATTTGTGATTTATTCACGGTCCAATGCTAGGATTATGAGTGGGAGTGCTACACTCACCCTAGGGTGTGTGTGGCCTACAAACAATATAAGACAGAAACAGTCTTCTCTCTGCACTCCCCCCTTTTTGCTCTTGTTGTTTTTACTGCTTTCTCCTGCAATGAACTATTGCCCTCTGCTATGAGACACTCTGCCTTGGACCCAGCAGATTGTGGACTGAAACTTCCACAAACTGTGAGCTAAATAAACCTTTCCTTACTTCATTCAGGGCATCAGGTATTTTGTCTCAGCAAAAAGAGAAAAGTAACTAACATACTCTTCTCCAAAGACAAAATGACCATGAATGATAAACATTTAAATTGATTTAGGATATTGATGAAGCCACAACAGTAAAATGAAAGACTTCCAGAACTATTTCGGAAAGTGGCAAGTAATATATAATGGTAACAGAGTCACGAAAGAGATTGGTCAAGAAGTGGGTCTGGAAAGAAGAATTTCAACAAGTGGTTGAGGCAGAGTATTTTGGGTTGTGAAAAAAGCACTATGGAAGGCTATGGATAGGAGATCATGAAGCATATTCTAATAATAATTCTCTAAGGCAATAGTATCACGTGCATAAAGAGGGTCAGTAATAAAAGAAACCAAGAGGGTGAGATGAGAATAGGTTATAGGGAAGATTGAGTGCCAGAAGGAAAAATTTTGGCCTAATTTTAATGGCCATGGTAGTTTATTGTGCACACAAGTGATAAAAATAAAATACAAAAATAGAAGTAACTAATGAGGCAGAAAATTCTTACAGCCTACTCTTACTGCATGGATTATACCATGGATAAAGATTTTTATTAAAATATTTTAAAAGTCAAAAGAAAATGTGGAGAAAGCAGGTAAATAAATGTACCCAAAACTAAGGCTCAGGCTCCATCCCAGAACTTTCCCAGCTGTCTAGCCAAAAGCAGGTATCACTTCTTTTTTGGATATAGCAGATTCACAATGCAGATGACTGCAACATGCATCCACTTTCCAAAGTTCCTTTGTTGATTCAGTGACTGAATGGATAGTAGGCATGCTTTCAAGAGTGTAAAATGCCACATAAATGCATATGATGTTTAACTATAAGGCTTTTTGTTTTCTTTCTCAGTGACATTGATCCAACTTAAAATAATGGGTGACCAAGGGGAATAACCATGCACAGTCCTGAGAAAATCAAAGTCTCTTTTTGTTTCTCTAGGGAACAAGCTGCCTGAATAGCATACACTGCTTGGAAAGAGCTTGATTTAAAAAATAACGTCTCCTAATCCATATTAACATCTCCTAATCCACATTAAGAGCTGTAACAGAAAGAGCTACACCTGTAAGAAACTATACCTTTTAATTTCATTTTTGTTTGACTTGCTGTTTTAATAGATAATCCATACACATGCTAACAACTGGTACAAGCAAACAAAAGTAAATATTATTAGAATATGATATAATTGTGTAGAAAGTTTATACTTCATCATGATAAAGTCCAACAGGAAAAAAGAAGAAAGGATGATAATATCCGAGGAAAGGCAGACATAAACAGAAACAAGGATGATGGTTCTTTCATCTTTCCATCATCTTTCTGGACTTTTATAAGAAAATGAATTTCTGCATTTATCAATCAGTGATAATATTACAGAACTTTGAAAGCTGACGTGGATAATGAAGGCTTCCCCTGACTAACCAAAATAAACCTTAACGATTAAAAAAAGGTCTGTAGGATGACATCACGACAACAAATATTCTGCTTGGAGCTTGTTCAAGCTCCAGGGCTAAGCAGTGAGTACACCAAGCCTGCTATGATCCAGCCAGGCCACAATAGACATTAGTTTATGGCAGAAATAAACATTTTAGTTGAAGCCCTTAAGATTGGGAAGCTAATTTTTATAACAACATAGTCTAGCCACTCCTAACAAATAAGAGACAAAAGCAATGCTAGGGAAAAATAGAGGTCAAGCAGGAAAATGCAGACATTAGGCATCAAATGAATTTGACTTCTAATCTATCATTTCTTAGTGGTATGCTCTTGAGGATGTTACATAACTCCGTGTTAGTCTCAACTCAGGTTTTTATAACAAAATACTGCAAACTGAGTGACACAGAAAGTAGAAACTTATTTTCCAACACTTCTGGAAGCTAGAAGTCCATGATCTATGTTATATTATAGATGATTCATGGGAAGATTCTCTTCCTTCCTTCTCTTCATACATCTCTTCAAATGGGGACATTAATTTTCCCATCAGAGCAGGACCCCACTCTTACGATCGTATTTAAACTTAACTGCAGCCACATCAATACAGAAATTCTGAGAAAAGTACATCCATTTTGTCCTTAAAACTCTCCAAGTTTGTTTCCTTATCAGTTGTTTCAAGAAAAAACAAAGTATAGAAAACACAGGTTCCAGTATTATTACATTGTAGTGATTTACGATCTGTAATTTCATTCCTTATAATTCTTTCTCACCTAGCCCCAAATCATATCATATAGAAAGAAATTGGGTAACTAAACTGAATAAACACTTTTCAGCAAAACAAGTACAAATGACCAATAAATACATGAAAAAATTTTCAACATCTCTGACCATAGGAGAAATACTAATTAAAGCACCACTGAAATTCCAGCGTACTCCAGAAAGAATGCCCATTATCAAGAAATCAAATAATAACAAAAGCTCATGAGACTAAGGGGGAAAAAGAAGCCTTCTCTATTATTGGTGGGAATGCAAACTAGTACAACCATTATACAAATCAGTATGGAGATTCCTCAAAAAACTAAACTAAAAGTAGAAATTTCATTTGACCTAGGAATTTCTTTCTAGGTATCTTCCTCAAAGAAGTAAAGATGCCATATCATAGTGATACATGCATACCCACGTCTATAAGCTGCACGGTTCATAATTGCTAAATCATAATGCTAAAGTGACCTTCAGCAGCAAATGAATGGATAAAGAAAATGTGGTATCTATACACAATGGAGTACAACCCTTTCATAGGGAAAAATAAATCATTGGTAGGAAAATAGATGTATCTTGAGACTATAACGTTAATTTTAAAAAATCAGGCACACCACCTTAAACATCACATTGTTTCTCTTATATGAGAAGCCCCAAGTGTAAGTAAAACAGATAATAGGAAGTAGGAAGATAGATCTTTTGCAAAAAGGGAAGGGGGCCAAGAGAAGGAACTAGGGGGGCAGAAGTAGAAGGGAAGGGATAAAAAGAATTAAGATGTGTCATCCCCATGTACCAACTCCCCAAGAGGAATGTAATCATTATGTACTACAGACATGTACTGATAAAAATAAAAAAATTTAAAAAGAATAAAATGATACCCTTTTAAGCATAAACCCTCCAACACTGAAGTATCCCATCAGACACTAGGTTAGAGACCATCTCAGGGGCAACATTTTTCCATTGTTGTTATTAATGTCCTAGGGCCAAGGTCTCTGGATAGCTATTCAGTTATGTACACTTTATAAGCAAAGTCATTATAGGGCCTAGGAGTAGATGAATTATACAGTACAGTGTTACCAGTAAATCAACACCATGCAACAAACAGTCCAGGACAGCTAATCACTCTCCTTGAGCTAGGCTAGAATGCAAATGAAAAACAGAAAGGTAGGTCAAAGAGGACTGAATGTTACTGAGAAAGTCATTGAAAATAGCTGACTCCTGCTTGGTAAAGCTCTCAGAGGAGAGCATCAGCCCTTACTGTGACTGAGCTGAAGTGGAAACATTCGATCTGGGGGTACTTTTAACATGCATGGAGCACCACCCTGCCACAGCAAATCATGGAAATTAAAGTCTTTGCAGTGTTAGGTCTCGGAGGGGAAAAATCTACCAGCCAGCAGTTTTAGGCTAGGCAGATGGCTAAATTGATTATTAATGAAAGAGAGGAATTAGGAATAGCCCCCTACCTGACCTGCTGGCAAGAATACTACAGCTGAAGTATAGCTAATATAAGTTGTTTGTGAAAATTCTTAACTGTGTTTTCTGTTAGCTTTACAGAATAACCACTGAAATTATTTCTTCTACAATAGTGTATGTGAGCATAAAAAAATTGTCCTATGTTTAAGTTCATACAAACTTATTGCAATTATAGAGAAAGTCTTATATTTAGGAGATCTATAGACATATTGGGATTTATAAGGTCCTGGGAAGACAATCAATTCAAAAAAAAGTTGTCATTTGTTAGCTAGTTAACATTTGTTTATGAAATTCTTTGAATAAAATATTTTCTTCACCCTTGGTAGGAGCAATAAATTAAACTAATCAGCACCTTTATAGGAATTAAGGTCCTCTTTTGCAGAGAAGCTAGAAAATCCTTTGGCTGTTTTAGCTTAAACAAAATCTACAGGTGAAAACTGAACATTTTGTGAAAGGACATCAGAGGGAAATGGTGAGGAAGAGGAATAGGCAGAGAGTATTTCTTAATTCTCCATTTCAATTTTGAATATTTTCACTTTCTTGCAAAGTAGATGATTTTAGCTCTATTCTTCAAAAACACCCAAGCATCTTGAATCTTGGGTTAGAGTAATATTGCACCACTCCTTAGTATGGGTAAAACATGTGAGTGAATGTTTGAAACCTGCAAATGAGACTTTGAAAAGCGACAAGATCATTCTAGTTCTTCTTATGATTAGAGGTGAAACAGAAAAATGCAATATTCTTTTGTATTTTTTTTGAGGTGTGGCTATTTTTTACTTTGTACTCTCTGTCTTCCATGAGGAGAGATCAGGGAAGGACATCTTTCCTGGGTCCTATAAAATATCTCAGTAATAGTCACTATAACTCATATTTTGGTTTGTGCCGGATCACTGGCACATATGATAGATTGTGATTGCTACACAGTTAAGAGGTCTTTTCCCCAAGGTTACCCAGTGAGGGTTAATGTTCAGTTCATCCACAGCACTTATGAGGTGGAAGAAGTTTCTATTAGGTATTCCACAGCATTAACACAAGCTAGAAGGTAGACTCTATACTCTTAGAGGAAGCCTTGTTGCATGTTGTGGGAAGACATGGGATATGTTTGCCTCACACATAGTAGGTCATGAAGATGTGTCACAAGGAGAGTAGAGGGGCTTTCCTTTTTCAATAAACAGACATTATTTAGTCTACCTGTGAGCTACACAAAGTGAGAACAAGATATACCATCTACCAAATAAATAAATGGTCTTGTTTCTAAAGGTCACACATCTTGCCACAGCATTCAGAATTAAATTAATTCAAATGATTATGTTGTTTTCATACAAGTAGAGTACAGCCTAGTTAGAAACAGGGATAGTCTGCCTTGTATTAGGGACAATGGCCTATTTTCTGTATTTTAGGACTTATTTGTTATGGACTGTCTTTTCCTAATTATGCTCTTTTGTTAAACTGTTCTCTGTCAGGGCTGAGTGAATGCCTACAAAAAAACATAATGGAAGGTTTTTCTAGCAAAAGTAGGGCTCATAACATTTGTTCATTGTGGCCAAAGGTTGGATAATTCTGGCTTGTCAATTTGCAGAATATTTCAGGGGAAAACTGGAGGAAATGGTTGTCTTTCTTTACAGAAGAATGATTCTAATATTGTGGGAGAGTCATTAGACAACAAGACAGATTAAAGAGTTTAGTTCATTTGGGAGAAACTAAAATGTACCTGGAACTAAACAGGATTTCTTTACCTTGGCATAAAATCTATTC
>RJWT010037271.1:0-13100 GCA_004365215.1 Cuniculus paca | reverse complement strand
TGATCGTTTATTTTGATTCTCTAAATTATTTGTATTGTGATTTCTTATATGAGTTTATAAAATGTGAAAGACTGCTAAAATTTCCAGGTTCTAGAAGTATAACTGTTTCTTGATATTGTACAATTTCTGGGAAAGAAATGGTGAAGCATTTCTTTTTATACTTGTAGAAGAAAATAAAGGCCTTCAGTGACAGATGACAAAGCATTGTGTAGTTTCGTGTAAGTGTTAAGGGTTCACAATGAGTTTCTTAACCAGTTAGAATATTTGGTCTTAATTTGGTGGAGGCTACTAGAGGGCAGCCCACTAGGTGCCGCCCTGGTTAAGGTCTTGTGGGCTGTTCCACATTAAACACATTTCTTTGTCTTTGAACATGTTCACAAACATTTGCTTTGAGTTGAAAAGCTGACATAAAAGGCCCAAATCAGGAAATGAATTTTATTACAAAATCAGGAGGAAATCTCCCTCCCCCACCAGATTGACCATTTGAAGGAATCAAATGTGTATGTAATTTGTAGTGCTTTTCCCTCTTGCTGAGCATTTCGTGATGCCTACAGTGTAGTTCTTGAGTATTCAGATAAGTTTCGATTTAATGACCTATGGTAGGAGTGGGAAACGACTCCCCAGCCCAGTCAACCCCAGCCCTGAAATCCTTAATTTTTTAGATTATTTAAGGGACTGTGTAGATGCTGTAGTGTAGACTTTGATTTTTCTTGTTCTTCAGTCATTCGTTCTGCCTCTGCAGTGATAGCTGGTCAGGAAGCTTTCTGGTTCTGTGCTTGGACATGGCTTTAGGATCTTTTCCAGGAGAGCATGACGAGAACTGCTGGAGTTGACATTAGCATAAAACGAACTCTTTTTACCATTTCATTATGCTACACTGTTCTTTTCCTTTCCGGTAATTTTTTGGCCGCAACTAGTCCTTGAAGGCCACTTTGTAGACCTCTTCTCTTTCTTTTAGTTTTGTGGGTGCTTAGCAGTTTGTTATTAGGAACTTCATCAATTTGTGCAAGGAACATTAAATGATATAGCTTGAAAGACCATTGGGCAGTGTTCTGGCCACTTGAATTCCCTCGGTCCTACCACTGCCACAGGTCAGTATAGGTTTAGCACGGGTTATGTGGGTAATCAAAACAAAGCCATGGGAATACCAACGAAGGAGAAAATTTCTGACTGGAATCATTCGGGATATTTTTATAGAAGAGGTGGAAGAGGAATCATTTAAGTAGAGACTGTAGGAATGGCTGCTTTGTGGGGCTGGGAAAGCATTTTTGTTAAAGGCAGGGAAAAAGTATGAGGTTCATGGAACAGATAGGGAATCAGGAGATTAGACTGGGAAGATGAATGGGGCGCTAGCTTAGAAGAGACCTGGGTCTAAATTATACCACCATTTGCATGTGAAAAATTCACTTTAGCTCTACATCATGGCTGGAATTCATAATAACTATTAATGCTAAATTATATCTTCTATGGTCTTCAAATTAATGAATTATTATCAAAAATAGTAAGTTTTTAAGCGTACTGCAGATTTATATAGAGTATACATTGCAGTGAACAATTGTAAGTTGATTGCTAGCCTCAAATACTTTTAAAGTTAAATTTAGTCATTGCTTTTCCATATTGATAATGTTTCCTGTGTACTTTTTAGTGCTCTAAAGAAGATATTGCTGATAAACTTGGTTTGGATATTTCTGCAACAAATGCAGTCCACATAAGCAACCCTAAAACTGCTGAATTTCAGGTAAGAATTTTCAGTAGGTAAGATTTAGGGTAAAAGCCAAGAGTTGATATGTGAGTTGGGAAAACTCTTTAGTTATTGTAATTTTCAGATGATGTGTAATACCTTTTTTTTACAATCTCTTCTTGGAGAAGTCTGTAGTTCTTATATGCTTTGCTTATAAAAATACTTAAAACTTTTTTTTTTTTTGGTAGCACTGGGGATTGAACCCAGGGCTTGCACATGCTAGACAGTTGTTCTATCACTGGGCTATACCTCTCAAATATCTTTTCTTGCGGGGAGAGTTTAAATGAGGGCGATACTGCTCTAGAAACAACATTACGAGTTAATGGTGAATAATTTGTGTTACAGATTAGGATCTTAATAATAAGAAGTCATTTCAAGATTACACATCTTTGCTTTATTAGTTACTTTAAATAGTCTCATCTCTTTTATGCTAATAAGCTTTCATTCTGTTTTTCTTGCATATGTATTTCTGTATGTTTTTAAAACAGGCCTTAGAGAAAGTTGTGTGTTAGAACTAGAAGGATCTTTTAGGAAGTTATCTGAACTCACTGGTTTGAAACAGTTTCTTTGGACCTTGGTTTTCACTTATGTGATAGTAGGTGGCAGGATTAATTTTTAAAAATGTAAAATTTCTAAAATTGTTTAAATTTACGAATTCTAAATTTTATATAGAGATGATCTGTGATACATTAGAGCCAGACTAATATTTGCATAGTGATTTTTTCAGTAAGTGTTAATGGATTTTTATGTGCTTATTCCAAATGTACTCTACTCCAGTTACATTTGTCAAGTACGATAGATTACTTTGTGGTGACTGTTGAGTTCTTTGGAGTTTACATCCTAATGTATCTATGTTATATAAACGGAGGGAAACAAACCAGAGATGCATTAAATATCACCGTAAATAACTAGGCTTAAGATACTTAAAAATCAGTACTTCTGCATAAAATTCATTAGAAATAAGAGAGTATTTGTCTTTTACACTTAACAGATTCTGTGTTTTACTTTTGCTTTACCAATAGATATATCCTGCCCTTACTAATATTACTGCCAGGTTTGTGTATGGTTAAAGTAAATGTAAAGTTATTCATGGACTTGTAACTTAGTTTCTACATAATTCCTAACTCTGTTTACTGATAGTAGATATGTTCATGAATGCACATGATAGAGCCAGGTGTGGTGGTGCATGCCTGTAATCCCAGCACTCAGGAGGTTGAGGGAGGAGGCTCACGTGAGTTCAGGGCTAGCCTGAACTATACAGCAAGACCCTGTCTCAAAAAAAAAAAAAAAAAGAATGAACATGGTAATAAAAATATTATTTAATAAAATATATAAAATTTTATAATTATTTGGGGCCAGGAATATAGCTCAGCAGCATAAGTGCCTGTCTGGCAAGTGCAAGGTTGTGAGTTCGATTCTCAGTACCCCCCCCAAAAATATATAATTACTATGAATGAAATTATAGACTATTACTTCACATTCTGAGTAACTAACAGTAATATCAATTGTAACTTTCAAGTGTCCAGTCACTTCTGTTTTTCCACTCAAGTTTTTTTTTTTTTTGACGGTTTGAGTTAGGATTCAAATGAGGTTAGGATGCAGAGTTGGTTGCTATGCTTCTTATATCTCTTAATCTGTAGGTTGTTCATCAGTCTGTACCACTCACTTTCTCTGTCTCTCTCGCCGTGTCACTATCTCTTACTCTTTCTGCCTTTTAGTTCAGTGAAGAAATCGAGTCATTTGTCCTATGGGATTCCCACTGCACTGAATATATTCCAGTGGTTCCCTATGTTTCCAGTAAGCTGGTAGTTAGAACTAGAAACTTCATCAGATTGAGATTTAATTTTTGTGTTAATGTAATTTTTTAAGTCAGCCAGTAGAGTTAATGGATAAAGTAAGGTGAAAACATTTTAGAAAGTTATCTTCAAATCTACTTCAGTACCCCTGGTATTTTAAGAAGTTAAACTTCCATTTGCCTTTTAATCCCCTTATCTGCTGAGGATTTGTTCTAAGACCCTTCATTGGATGCCTAAAAGCAAATTTCATATATTCTGTATTTTCTCTTGTGCATAAGTACCTGTGATAAAGTTTAATTTATAAATTAAACACAGTAATAGATTAACTATAATAGTAAAATGGAGCAATTATAGCAATATACTGCAGTATAATAAAGTTTAAATGAATATATTCTTTTTAAAATATTTTACTGTAAATGTTAGCAACCTCATCCTACTTTATTTTCTTTCCTTATGTGAAGAACTTTCATTTTTTCACTTAGAGGAAGCACTTTCTGACTTCTCTTTGACACCTGAATTGCCATGATCATCATTATTATACTTTGGTGCCAGTGAAACAGAGTGAGGGCGACTACTGTAGTTTCTATGAATGGTTTGGGCATTTGCCCTCTAGGAAAAGTGAACAATACTTACGAAAGCACCAAGTCAAAAGCCAGTAGCTTCCTGGTGGAGTAATAAGGAAGGTGCTCTTTTTTCCTTCAACATTTGTGTCCAACAAGACCTTGTAGGGGCTCACTGTTAACTTGTGCAGGGTCTCTCGGGGGAGGTGCTGTTTTAGCTAGAGTGGTCAGGACAAACCTGTAGGAAAGGACGTTTGAACAGAGATATTATGGAAGTGAGAGCGCCACGTTGGAATCCGGAGGAAGCTTGCACAAGGCAGAGGAAAGAGCAAGTGCAGAGGCCCTGAGATGGAAACCTGCTTGCTGACTGGGACAGCACCCAGGGTGGTAAACCAGGAGGAGTAGCAGGGTGTGGGGTTAAAGAAGGAGCCAAAGCCAGATTATGGAGGGGGCCCCAAGTAGTGCCTGTGTTTCATTCAGACTTGGATGGAAACTCGACGTGTGCCGGGAAGTTGCATGATATGATTTAGGTGTAAAGAACTCTGGAGAGTAGTCCCTGTGGCATGTATTTTTTGTGACTAACAAAAGTGACTAACAAATTGACAGTACACATTTTTCTATTTGCTTTAGTAAATAAGAATCTGAGAAGTTTAGACAGGGCCTTCTCATAGCAGCTGTGTGATTTATTTTTAATATGCACATATTTTTGTTTTTGTTTTTCATTGTCTTGGTATTTTAATTGCATTTACATTTGATTTTTAAAAATGAGATTAGTTTATATTTGATTCATTTAAATGTTTGTATTTCTTGTAATCTGCTTCATTTATTTTGTGAAACGAAGCAAAATCTGCAAGTTTGCATGTTTGAAACTTTAAAATCCACCTTTAATTTAAAAAATGGTAATAAAATAACTGATCCTTAAGAGCAGTCATATTTTAAGTATATTTGTTTCTCATTTATTTTGATCAAATTTATTTTCTAATTTGTAATCAAGAATATTTTCAGTTCTTGTAGTGACGTGAAATTGAAAATTAAATAATTTGGATGTTTTAGGCATTGTATTTTCCAGAAGCATCTTCATTTGGAGCAATGGAGTCTTTCTGCTTTGTCTTTAACAAAGTGTCTGTCTAGTTCCCCTTTGGTCAGTGCAATTCCACGTCTTTTCCTGTAGGTGGCACGCACCACTCTTCTCCCGGGCCTCCTAAAAACCATAGCTGCCAATCGGAAGATGCCCCTTCCCTTGAAACTGTTTGAAATCTCTGACATTGTAATAAAGGATTCTAGCAAAGGTAAGAATGAGTCACCTTCGATTTGCATTGTTAATGCATTTTTTTATTATGACAATTTAACTTCTATAGACAAATAGAAAAAATTATATAATTAGTCCTATGAATACAATTGTCTCTTTAAATATAAATCCTAGACAGCATATCATTTCATCAGCAAACACTTCAGTTAATAACCCTAATATATAAGTTCTACCACCTTTTTAATTTGTTTTATTTTCAAATAATACCATTATCACACCTTATCAAATATCCCAGTGTTTAAAATTTCCCATTTTCATGCATCTGTTTTTATGATTGAGATTTATTTGTGTCAGAGTCCTAGCACTGTCCAGATACTTCATTTACATGGTGTGGCTCATTTCTTTGAGTGGAAAGCACATAATCTCAATTTGACAAACACCATGAAGGGTGGGATCCTTGGTAAAAGGGATGCGTATCATCCGAGAGGCCCAGGATTCAATCCCTAGTACCACAAAGAAAAAAAAAAGAAAAAAGAAAGGAAAAAAAGAAAAAAGTGAAGAAAGGAATGAATGAGGGAGAGAGGGAAGGAAGGCGACTATGGAACATTTCTCTTTTTTTCTTACATCGTGTGGTTTTTTATGAATATTACTTTAATGTACTTGCTAACTCACCTTTCTACTTTAGCAGTGATCGCCTGGCATCATTTTTGTGCCAGTCATTGTCAATGTGTCTTTTCGTTTTTGTCTCTTTTGAGTATGGTTTGGCCTTGTTAATATAGCAAGTTTCTTGGTCCAGCACTTGGAGTGCAGCGGGTATTTAATAAATGTATTATAAACTTAGTATCTAAACTCAGTTGCCAAGGAAATCAGAGTCCATGCAGGTCTAGCGGTTTCAGGCTGTGTGTGCAGTGGTCCCTGGGTGAACAGTACCTCAACTGACTGCACGGCTGGCAGCATTTCTTGGTTCTCTGATTTGCACGCATCAAAGTCCTAGAAGTGTTTATACTGATTTTCTTATTCAAGACCCTGAACAATTCAGAGTGTATTCTTTTGAAGCAGCAGAAACCTTTGTCTGTTTCTTCTGAAGAGGATAGTAGGCCTCATTCTTCTTCCCTACCTCCCACCCGCTGTGGTAGTGGGGCTTGAACCCAGGCCCTTTGCACTGAGCTACAGCCCAGCCCTTTTCAAGATTTTTTTATTTTGAGAGAAGGTCTCACTGTGTTACACAGGCTTGGCAACAAGAGCAGTCACTCAAAGCGCTATTCCGTGTGTTCTCCAACACCGTCTCATTTAACGGTTCGGAACATTCAGGCAAAAATTAGTAATGTCCCCCATAAAGTATTGGACTTGGAGTAGGGGCCAGAATTTAGAAAATTCTACCTAGACTAATAATAAAATGAATTTGTAGAGACTACTGGTTCATTTTATTGTCAATCTAGGTGGAATTTTCTTTGGTTGGTAAATCTGTAGTAGACATTAGAAAACAGTTAAAATGCCAGCTGCAGATAGTCTTGAGAGATCTCAGGACTGGGGTAGAAAACTGAGAACTTGTTACAATTCAGTTGTATCGTGCTACAAAGCACGTTACCTTATTATAGTCCTGGATAGTGGTGCCTGTCCTGTTTTCCTTTTAATCTCTGTGTTGGGAAGGCCTAGGCATAGATTGTATTCTACATTTTATTCTGGCCCCAATGCCTGCTTGGAGAGAACTTCCCTATTGACTTTTATCTTAAACAGTACCGTATTTTTAAAACCAGCCATTTCTTAATAACTCACCTAGGTGATTATGCAAAAAATCCAGTGCGTATACTTTTTAACTAAAAGATTTGCGTCTCTGTTATACTTCTGTTTCTTCAGAGAAAATAGTTCTTGTTTGTATGGCAGATGTCTTTTATACCTGTTTTATTTGAAATTATTCTGCTGTATTTCCTCATTGTTTATTTCCATCTGATTCTACTTTTGTTGATTGCTTTGCACTGGTTTATTTATTCTTTAATATTTTCTATCATATCAGTAGGATTTGAAAAACGAAAGGAGGTAAATTTGCTTGGTAAGTCCGCCATATTGAAAACGTAGGTTTGCTTTGATTTATTTGGAGTGTGTTTTCTGTTTAGGTGGGTCTGGCTTTTATTTCATAATAGAAGCTTTTCTAGTGGAATATTCTAAGTACATTTGCATGGATTCCCTGTCATCTGGTGTACATGGAGGATTCAGTTGTATAGGCAGTGAAGTTTCATGGACTCTATAGCCAGAGTGCTGGGTTTCAGTCATGATTCTGCCTTACCTTCTGCTTATCTTTGGGCAATTTATTTAATCTCCCCATGACTCAGTTTCTTCATCTGTGAAATGGGAATAATGATACCACTTTATTAGATTTGTTGAGAGGATTAAATGAAATTTCATTTTGGAAAGTTCAAGCCACCTAGTAAGCAACATTTAGTGTTTCTCTTATTATCAGGGTGTAAGGAATTCTGAATGCCAGTAACCTAGCATCATGGTCTAAGGCGGCAATGATGAAACTTAAGAGATTTCAGTGATAACAGCCCACTGTGCCACACCTGCCATAGGTTCGCCATCATGGGTCTATGGAAATTTTCTCCTAGAATGACTTGAAAGTTTCTGCTGGCATCAGAGGGTTAATGTCACCTTGATGAGTCACTGGATGCCAATTTTTTGTCTTAACCTTTGACTTAACTGGTTTTTCTTCTGTTGTATTCAAAGCATGCTAATGTGGGAAATTGCATACAATAAGAATGTTGTTCTTGGAGTAATTTTCACCCATATCTTCAATGAATTGACATGTGTGTTTTTACTATCTCCCAAACCAGTCATCATTTCTCTGTTGGATATACATTAGTTTTCTCTTCCTACATGATAGACCCTTTCACAGAAAAATATCTATTATAAGCCATCAAAAGTTAAATGATAGTTTTCCTGTTCCTATGAAAATTTCTCAAATTTTCACTAGTGTGAACAGACCCCAAACTGCAGGCTCAGAGGGATAGGAGATGTGCTGGTCTCATTCTGCATATTGTTAGAAAAGTTCTTTTTCTTGGCTAGGGATTGGTTTAGGATACACAAGAAAGAGTTGCCAGTCTTAGGGGGGACAGAGTTGAGAGCACTCTTAGAGATCGTGCTGAAAGAGAATGTGCAAAGTGCCCTGGGAGTGCAGAGAAGGGAGCAGTAACTACCACTGACTGTTTTGGAACACTAACAGACACCCAGTTCTCCTGGCCTCATATCCATCACAGATTGGCAAGCAAAAAATGAAACCCATACTGGGTTTCAGTGTGCTTCCCCCAAATTCTGGCTGACCTGCATTTCTGTAAGAGTAGGTGAAAGACTGCTGTCCCCTTTTCTCATGCTTGATGTCACTGGCCATGTCTTACTGTGACATGGACCCTTGAAGTGACCATCCGTGCGGAGTGAGACTGCCAAGCCGCCAGATGACCAAGTCAGGCACACATTCCACACCTTAAAACTTTACTCCAGATCAGACACTTTTATGTGCTTTGAGGTAGAGCCAACTACTCCATTTATTAAGCCTCAAGATCCTGAGTTGCAACATTTAAAAAAGTTAGTCATGACTCAGAGGACTAAGCCGATTTATCCCTTTGGTTGGGCAGAGTGGCATGTGTTTTTGGAGTGAGAAGTTGCATGCAGACTGCAGTGGGGAAAGTTTTTCAGCTACGTAGCAGGGCGATTGGGGGTGCACTGAAGGCTCCATAACGGCTGCGTGTGAGGTACTGGTTGGTTTCAGTTGTGTTCTTGTTGTTCAGTGTTGAAAATAAACTAGAAACAAGATAGTAAAATACTGCAGGGGAGCAAAGGACTAATTGTGAATTGCTAATCTTTTTGCTTAGAAGAGCAGGTATATTTTGCTAAGTGGTCACTGAGCTTAGAATCTCACTGAAATACAAGCGAACACACATCACTGGGTTGAGAGCATTTGAATTTAAAAGGAGCAAGAGCCTAAAAAATTCATTTGGATTTGTAAGATGTATAGAACGATTAAATTAGCAGGATACAATCATCCAATTGTCAATTTGATGTTTATCTCAGGAGAACCTTCATGATCAAATCGCCACTCACTTTGCCTTCAACCTCTGCTTTTAAAAAAGATAATAAATAGGAAATAGGAAGATAGGTCTTTTGCAAAAGGGAAGGGAACTGAGAGGGTAGAAAAAGAGAATTAAGATGTGTTAGGTGCGCGTGCCAGCTCTCCACGAAGAATGTAATTATCATGTACTGCAGGCCTGTACCAGTAAAAAGAGACCAAATTTTTGGATTTTAGTAAACACTGTAGTAGATGAAATAGGTTGAAGACTCTTGGTTACTCAGAGGGCTCTAGTTAACCCCACTTTCTTCACAAAGCCTGCTTATTCTGAGTTTGCACTTCTTGCCAAGACCATTCCTACGTTCTCCAGCGCATTTTAGCAATCCAGGTTTAAGCTGCTTTTGCCTGCGCTCCTCCCCTAGTGACTGTTGAAATAGTTTCTAAAATTCTCCCTGAGGGTTTCGTAAACGAGAGAGTGATTTCCTTCTCAGCATGCCTGCCGTGGATGCGGAAACCCAGAAGTTTTTAAACTTTTAGACTTAAGATTCTTGTTCCTTCTCCTCCCTTGACCACCTTGGCTGCCATAGAACATAAGTAACTTTTTTTTTATTAGTTTTGCTTTTCCAATTTGCTGTCGGTTTGTACCATGTATGTACGTCAGTGCTTATCTGCCTTACATTGTAAGCTATTAAAATACAGGAACATGAGCAAGACCCTGAGTTCAATCCCCAGCAGCACAAAAATAAATAAGTAAATAGATCAGATTTTTATAGTTTATAATTATATGTTTGATAAGGCTTTCCATTATAAGCTTGTGAAATACCTCCATTCTGAGAAATTGTCCATTAATTTTGGACCCCTCAAATAATAGATTATCTAGCATCCACATGTGGAATGTGGTTTTTTGAAGAAGGCTTATGTCATCAGTCTGGATTAATTTAATTTCACTATTTTATATTTTTGGCATGTAGAATTTCCAATTAATAATTCAAAAAACATGGATGTAAGGAGCATTGACATTAACAATTTTTGAAGTAGCTTCATTCGCAGATGTGATGGCATCTTAACTGTGTAAATATATCATTTTTAATATAGAAAGTTATTTTAGTATGTTTGGTTCCACATAGTTAAGATCTGCTAACGTGAGTATAATGTGCTCTGTCATGCATTGAATATTGTATTTTTTTAATAGATAAAAATCCATTCCAGGTTTATGTTAACTAAATAAAAGCCAACCCACAAGGATAGAACTTTTTCCCTCATGCATCGAGAAGCTCATACATTTTTCCTCACATTTGTTTCTGGGCTTTGCAGTATTATTTAAAAAAGAGAATTCTGTACTTTTGTGCTGTAATTTAGAAATGTTTCAAGGGATATTGTAAGTTTTACATTTTTAAGATTGAAAATATACTTTTAATGTCTTTAAAAGTTTTCATGAATGTGTATGTATTTTTAATTTAAGATTAAATTAAAAATTTAATTTTCTTTTCTGTTCTTTTCCTATTTAACACATTCATGGTGGTGTCATAATTTATATGTCTCCCTACCAGGTGGCTCTGGACAGGTACATGTGTGACTGTCCCACTCCCATTCATTGGGTGGTACAAGCTGCCTGATAGGAGAGTCATGCGTGTTCCATCAGTGGTTCAAGCCAGAGGGACCACGTTAAAAAACAAGGTGCCCAACTTCTCCAGTCCCACACTTAGAATTAGTCTGTGCACACAGGCTTTGTCTGTGCACACGCAGCTGTGTGCTTTACGCTTGTGTATGCAGCCGTAGGTGTGGATAATACTCACTAGTGCTTTACACAGATGGGATTATACTTTACCCATCCTGTTCTGCACCTTGGTTCCCTTCTGAGCACTTTTTGTGCACCTCATTTCTTTCTTTAGGCAGGGTCATAGACTCTTATGTGAAGCATATATTTATTGACTGTTGTAACAAATACACAGATCGTTACCACATTTTTTTACTGAAGTATGTGTTGCAGTGAGTACACTTGTGCTCTTGTGCAAATACATATTTTTAGAGATACAGTTGGTCGGTAAGGGTCTATAAGTATACACATTTAAATGCTTAATAACTTATAATTCTCCACCAAAAAGGATTGTTTTAAACAGACATGTATAGAAGTTCCTGTTTCTATACATTAGTTAGGACTTTTACAGCTTCGCAGAATTCTTACAGCTTTTGTGAATCATTTAGGCTGGATTGAAATTCTTGAGGAGATAAGTAAAATTTGCAGTATAAGTTATAGTCTTGTGAATGCCAACACTGAATAAATTCATTGGATGAAATAGACTTACAAATGAAGGTAAATTTATTTTTATTTTCTGAGCTTGACCAGCCATTAATTTCAAACTCTCTGTCATCACTTGATTAGGCTAGAAAGAAGCTTTTCTGGCGTCCTGGGAGCTTTCTTCTAGCATCTTTGCTTAGGCTGCTAGGTGAATGTGTGTGTGGAGATGGAAAAGGTCCCTCCGAGATTCGGCCCTTTTCTCATCTGTGCCATCTTCATAATATAACTGAACACCGTTAGTTTACTCATAACTTAGTACTTTGGTAAAAGAGGATCTAACGGAAGCAAGAGCCTGTTGTAAAAATTTGAATTGTATGTAGTAGTTATATGCTAGGAATGTTTTTCTTTCTTTCTCTCCCTTTCTTTCTCTCTTCCTCTCTCCCTTCTCTTCTTCCTTCCTTCCTTTCTCTCTCTCTCTCTCGTCTGCCTCTCTCCCTTCCTTCTTTCCTTCCTTCCTTCCTTCCAAATCTTTTGTGTGCTCTTTTAGGTACAGAACTGGAGCTGGCCACCCTCTTTGGGTGGTTTAGATCAGCCCTCTCCAGGCAGTACTTTGAAGTCTGTGAAATACATGGATAATTTAGGCTGACATACTTGGCAGGCCCATTTAAAAAGCAGAATTGTTTGATGGCATGACACAAGAGGGCTGTTAACTGAGTTATAAAGAACTTAGGCATTTCCAACAAACCCTAGCTTTGGCATGAAATTTAAATAGTTCTTATTTTGTGGCATGTAGTCAGTGAATTTCCTGTGATGTAATATGGTCTCTTGGTACAAAATACTAGGAAATAGGAATTTTACTATACCTAGCAGTTTCTCCAAGGAGGAATGGGTGGAAGTCAGTATGTGGTTATTTTCTCCTTTAATTCAGTTCAGCTACAGTAGAGGGAATATTTTAGCAAGATGTGAGGAAACAAGTCTAGAGGGAGTGGTGACCTTTGGGAAATGTGAAAACCAGCCAGTCTGTGCTGTTGAGAGTGGGCACCTAAATAATGACTTTAATCTAATTATTATGGTGTGTTTAATACATAACCATGAAAGTCTTTTAAAAATTATAAAATTAAATCTAAAAATATATACTTCATTATTATGTGTGTGATTTAAATATTTAAAAAATTTTTTTTTCTCTTTTTGAGACAGGGTTTCACTGTTATTTCAGGTTGGCCCCAAACTTGCACTGATCTTCCTGCCTCAGCCTCCCAAGTGCTGGGGTTACAGGCATGCACCACCATGCCCAGCGAAATATTTCTTAAATTAAGTGGAATTTAAATTTCTTTGAAGGTCTCTTTACTGTGATTTCATTCTAGTCCCTAAAACCACTTAATATGTTTTTCTAAAATCTTAAGCTTTTTGTTTTCTTTTTGTTTTTTTGAGACAGGGTCTTGCTATGTGGTCCAGGCT
>RJWT010037270.1:0-13086 GCA_004365215.1 Cuniculus paca | reverse complement strand
GCAGCTATAGCAACTTCCCTCCTGGCTTCCTGCTGCAGGAGCATGAAGCAGCTTCAGACAGAAGGTGCCCCTGCACAGTATCTGCTGCAGTCTGGTGGGTACACCTGTGGCCCCTTCTGAGTTGCCTCACTCAGGTGTGGTTGTGGCTTCTGAGATCCTGCCCTTCCTTCTGTTAGCATCAGTTTGCTTCTGTCTTGTGACGACTAGTTCAGATCAGTCCATTGACTGTGATTCCACCCTTCTACAATATGTTTTGGGTACTGTTGAAAATTATAATTTTTAAAACTATTGTCACTGATTACAGAGAAAATGTCAATGAATGTAATTCTGCTACTTATTTGTTGCATTATCTGATGCAAATTTAGAAACTCTGGCTTTGTTTTTTCTTAGTGAAATGAGACCAATGGTGTACTTGAGTCATTTTCAGGAAAATAAAATACATCTTGAGGCCATAATGCTAAGTGAAATAATTTAGACACAGATTACATATCATATGATTTCTCTTGTATGAGAAACCCAAAGTATATATAATTTCAAGAGGAAAATAAAAGACAAATAAACAGGGAGATAAAATTTTTGAGAATGGGAAGGGGATCTAGGAATGGAAGGAGAGGGGAGAAAAAAAGGATAAGGGAAAGTAAAGAAAATCAAGATGTGACATGTATATGTACCAATTCCCCACAATGAGCATATTTGTTATATATCACCAACAGATAATAATAAAAAGGTAAAAAAGACAGTGAAAACCTGATGGTTCTTTAAAATCTAAAAAAAAGGTATAAATGTCTAAGGAGGCCTCACATTGAGTGAGTTGATTTATCAATGCATATGGATGAAGGATGGGAAAGGAAATTGTATGTGGATGATGCACAGTGGTTCAGAGTACAGCACAGAGCTGGCTGAGATGAGGTGCTGCACAGTCCCCAGGAATGCTTGCCTGGAGCTGCTCTTCATTGGCCCAACATTGTGGGAACTGTTCAGTGTTCCAACTGGTTCCATAATTATATAGTTCTTCTATTTGGAATGTAGAATTTGTGTCATTATTTTCTTTCAAAAGCCTATAATGATTTGGGAGGTCAGAAGGGAACAATGACAGCAGACATTTGGGGGCTGTCTGTGGGAGGTTTTCTGGCTGGGCTGAGACTTTGACATCAGCCATACAGTCGGTCCATCCTCCTGGGCTCAATACTCCACACTCTGATGTGTGCTTCTGAGATTTACAGATATGTTTCTCCTCCAGGCACTTCCTGGTTTCCTTTGATAGCATATGTAATTAGCTATTTCCTTTCTGTATTAAATTGTGCATATTATCACAGCCATTCTGGTTAAATCAGAACTGGAGAGGCCAACATTAATGCAACAAGAATTAGGAAATCTGTCTTCATTAGGAAACAGAATAACTGAAAGGATAAAGATGGCAAAATAAAATACAATGTTGGGAGGTTGATAAGAATCAACTGCCTAGATTTATCAAACTTTAGAATTTAAATCAAAGGCATGCAGTATTTTCAAATTCTTTTGAAAGATATTTCCTCCTACCACCACACTCCATCTCAGGTTTTGAATGTGGTTCATTGTTTCATTACTTTGGAGTTTGGGTGTTTGGATTTCTACAATTGTATAAAGGCTTACACTTATTGAGGCAGAAACAAATATATTCTAGTGGAATCTTTTTTTCTAATTCCATAGCAACTGTGGGATGGACAGTAACTAGCCAAGAATCATTCACCTCTATACTTAGCTGCTATAGGAAGTTTATTTTATCTGAGATGAAACACATCAGACCACAAACTTATGATGAAAAAAGCACACTGTTCATAGTCCTTTTTCAGTTTTAAAAATGTTTCCTAGCTGCATCATTGACAGATGCCAATATAAGAAATGTTGTCCATCATAATCATTCTCAGAGTACCACTGTTATCACCACCACAAAAGTGACTACATGCCAAGACCTAAGGGAAGAAAAATACTTTAACTCAAGTGAAGTGTCTCATTAGATTGCTTCTATGTCCTGTTCTTTTTATTTCTTTACCTTGGCTTTGAATTTTAATCCTTGTCAATGAGTGATACTTTTAACTGGAGGAAAAGGGTATTAGAGGGATGCACACAAATTAGCATGAAAAGGCAATTTAATTACAAAAAAGCCAGAATTTCTTGCTGAGAATATTGATGACTATGTCCTGAAAGCTTCCACTTTGTCTAAAACATATTGAAACTGAAGACTGAAGAGGAAATACAATGGATGTTCTACAGCAGGCTTAATTGGGAATGTAGAAAGGTAGCTCAACTGTGTAATGTAATCTCTGTTTAAGTGTTATTTTGCTCATGAGCTAAAGGCATTTTAAAATCATTTTCTCAATAATCTTCCTTGTAAGGTAGATTTACTAACTTGCTTAAGAAACAAAATGTCAAGATTAGCCTTCCTATGCTCCAACTCAATACCTATAGGAAGGAAACCATTTTTCTGTGATCCCCTAATATAAGCAAGAATTGTGTCAGGTGCTATGATTTCAGCAGACATCTATTTATTTTACTCTGTCTTTATGCTAGGCACTGAGTTAAGTCTTGAAATTAGGGAAAAGATGCAACCCCGTCTCTCAGAAGGCTCACAGTTTAGGGACAAAGTCAAAGTGATTGTTATGCTTTTGTGTACTTGACCCCCAGTGTGGTGAAGGCTTTGTTCCCAGATGACGGTGCTATTGGGAAATGGCAGAACTTTACAAGGCTGAGTCTAATGGAAGCAAGTTAGAACGTTGGAGTCAGCCCCTGGGAGAGGATATTAGAGTTATGGCTCCTCCTTTTCCTCTTTCTTTGCTTCCCAGCTATCATAATATGAGCAGCTTCCTCTGCCACACACCCCATCATTATGTGCTACCTTGACATGGGCCCAAAAGCAGTGCATTACTGACCATGGACTGAAACCTCTAAAACCATCAGTCAAAATAAACCTTTCTTCCTTTAAATTGACTATTTCAGATATTTTGTTACAGTGACAGAAAGCTGCACAACAGTGATCCATGCTATACTGTACAACTGTAAGCTCTATGGAGGTCCAAAGTGGGGACTAGCTGTGAAATATCTTATTGGAGCCTCCCCAAGAGACTCAAAACTCAGATTAGAAGACTAGGTAACTAAAACATGTAGGTGTTCTATAACGTTGGACAAAACTCATGCACTCCCAAAACATCAAGCACCTTCTAAGAAGGGAACCTTTAAACTTCATTTTAGAGAGCAACAGAATATCACCCTAGTTCAAGCAGACAAGTGAATAAAATCAGTAAGAACTACTTGTTGAACACTCACTAGCTTTAGGGCACTGTTTAAATATCCTCTATGTGTTAACTTGTTTAATTCTCCAGCCAAGGGGACATAGCTGGTAGGAACTGAACTCCATGGCTGAGCGTATCTGAAATACAGAGCTAAGAAATGACAGAATAAGACAGCAGTTTTCCTCAGAAGAACCATGTGCAGTACGGTAGGAGGTCAGCTTTTCTAAATCAGGTGCAATTTGATACTCAGTCCTGTCTGAACATAGTGACTCTACAGGGGAGAGGTCAAGAACATAGTAGTCAAAGGGCTGAAGAACCCTCTATAAAGAAAAGAAGTCCTTTTAAGGAAACAGTAAGATAAGCAGAGGGACATCACTCAAAAGTAAGACTGCATGCAAGCTTTGAGATGCCTGCATTCTTTTTTTAAATTAAGTTTATTGGTACATTTTAGATATACATGATGATCGTATTCATCATAGGAAATTTGTACATTTACATGACGTACTTCGATTCCTCTTTTTCCTCCAATCCCCTGTACTCCCTTCAATCCCTCTTCCCCTTTCTATTTACAAAGCTTTCTTTCCATCTTATCTTTTTTAAATTTACTTTTAATCTTTTCCCTTTCTTCCCTTCCCTCTTTCTACATCCTAGTTCCTGTTTCCTTCTGAACAATTTCTTCCCATTTCACAATATCTATTATTCATTTCAGTCCTTACTTATGCTTTCAGTTTCTCAAATTAGGGAGACAATGCAATGTTTATACATGTGAGTCTGCTACATTTCACATAAGAGTGTGATTTCAAGTTGTATCCATTTACCTATAAAAGTCTCACATTTATCCTTCTTTATGGTTGAGTAGTACTCAATTATATAAAAATACCACATCCTTTTTATCCATTTCTCAGTTGATGGACATTTATGTTGTTTCCAAGATCTAGCTATTACAAACTGTGCTACTATAAACATGGGTGTGCATATTATCATTGTGGTATGATGCTTTTAATTCTTCTGGGAAGATACCCAGAAGGGGAATAACTGACTCCTGGTCAAGCTCTCTTCTGCCCTGAAGGAAATTGTGTCATGGTCCAAAAGGTGACCATGAGTCTATGACCAAGGAAAGAGTTCACTTTCAGAATACTATAAGTTTTGAGAGAATTACTGAATTCTCTTGGAGTGATTTACCAATTTTTCATGAGTGTTGGAAAGGCACTTTTTCTCTCTGCTCTTCTAAGAGGAGCAGAGCAATGACTGACACTTATAAAATATGGATAGTGCCATGATTGAGCTGTCAACTTCTCAAATTCCCCCAAGTGACTGGTAATTACACCATGGAGTGTGTTTTATCTCCATTTTTGAATAACCACTACACAAGTCATATTCCCCAGGCAGATGTCCTTTTCACCATTGAGGTGACCAGTCATTTGCACCAGAACTAAGGCACCCAATGCATCTGGGAATGTTCAAGACTTTCCCAATTGTAGCACAGAAGGTTCCACACTCCAGGAAATCCCTCAGTCCTGGGCAAACCAGGATGGATGATCACTTGAGCTTACCCAGACTCAACCTGGCCTCTGACCAGTTCATAGCTGTAAACTAGGTATATTTGCTTCATTTTTTAGTCCCCTTCACTCACCGTCCAACCCCCAAAGTTCCTGGTATCTGAGACTTACAAGATGACCCTCCCCGTGTAGGTATTCTTCCAGCTTATAGAAGAAATATCACATGTATGTATTTATGATACATTATGTGCAAAACTATCCTATGTGCCATCTTAAAGAACTTACCGAGTCCATGGAATATGCTGGGCAGAATTTATGAATGTTCTGACCTTACAGATGAGAAAATTACACAGGTGGACTGTGGCTGCATTAGGTCTTCCCTTTTCAAGGTCATGAGGTTGGAATTAACTTGCACTCAAATCCCAGTCCAGTCATTTATAAACTGATTACTTTGCATGAATTGTACATTCATTCTGTGTCTTCCCTTCTTCACCTGAAATTTGAGATGGTGACCCAGAGCTTTCTGAATTAAATGAAATAATGCATACATATTATATATGCTTAGAAAATAAGTTTTTAAAATAGTTTGTAATTGAATAATATTTTGTTTCTCATGGATAGGAGAAATGTCTTAACAAAAGAAGGATTCTTTGTTTGAGAAAGAACTTCAAAATCTTCCCAACTGAACTTGAATGGATGAATTAGAGTCAATGGATGTGTAATCCAGGATTACACATAGCAAGACCAAAAGAGAAAAATATACGCCTCTCCACTCTGGATAGACTAGAAGATGCAACAATAAGACAGAGCAATTTAGCAGCACCTTAAGCGCTGTTCAGGAGCTGTGTTCCCTGAATACTGATTACTCACTCATTTACATCATGAAAAGAACCCATGTCTGCCTTCCATGTGGAATTCTCTGAGAATCACCTAGCACCCATTGTTTTCTGACTGTGTCAAATTCTACCTCCAATAGCTTAGCTAATGATTTAAATCACCATAGATTTTGTTTTACAATAAGAAACCAATGTTCGCTAAGCTTAAATACTTTTGTGTATAAAAAACCCAAAACACTAAGTTAAGACTGAGTAAGTACAACAAAATGTGTGTTTCGTATCCCCAGTGGTCCCATCATCCAGCATCATGGCTAACATACACCTGTGGCTAGATTTTCTTCTACTGTATTCTAGTTTGTCAAAGCACATTCATGCATTTGTGGGAGCACGCACCTGTTCTTCTGAATAGCTCCATCATTTTCTCTGCTCTGTGGACAGCAGCACCGCCCTTTTCTCTGCAGATAGTCTTTCATCGCTGGAACCCTCATAAGGGGTAATACAAAGGCCACACCTTTGGAAGCCACACTGATTCATTTCGAGATGGTTACATAACCCAAGCCAACGTGATCTAAGCATGGCGCCAGAAATTCCCTAATCCTTGTAATAGAGCAAGTATATTTTGCTTACATGAATTGCTAAAATGAAATAATACGACCTCAGACACATTTTAAACCCTAAAAAATAAATCAGCATGTTTTTAATAATTTAAAAAGAAGAAATGAAAATGTTAAATGAAATGCAATTGTCTGATAAACAGAGGACTAAGAAATGCCCACCACTGCTAGCAAGATCATCAAGATCGCATTCTAATGTTTTTCATATTATTTAAATTCTTCCCAAATATCATTTTCATGTTGGCCCTGATAAATAAATGTTGCTGGGCAAACCAAAATCATTTCCTTTATTAGATTCCAGACACAATTTAATATTGGCGTTATCAAAGGTAATTTGCATATATAATTTCCATCATATTTTGCAACCTTTCTCATTTAACGATTCAGTAGAAATGATCAAATTACTCTGCCTCAGTAACCATTGAAAATAAATACTATGATCTATTTTTCCATTATTATTTAGCTTTGAAATATATCCCTATGTCATATTATGTTTGAAGCTAAAACAAAGAAGGTTATTGTGTTTAGTGGTGTGTAGGATGGACGTATTTGCCTTAGGTTTTTTTCTTAATACTTGATTTTTAGCATTGTTATTGGAGAAAAACTGACTTCAAAAAGTTAACAAATATATGTCAGGGTTTCTTATGTTTGATTTAGTCTGATTTTCTAAAGTAAGCATGAGATTCTATGGCTGTTATTCTTCCTGTTCTTTTTTATGCTGTTTGTAATAGGATGTTGCCTGTCTTATCCTAAAGCTATATCTCAGATCTCAAACTCTGATGGGTAGTGGGCATCTTTTTTCATTCACAAAGGCAGCACTTCCATGGGTCGCCTTTACTTAAAAAAATAGTCTCTTAGATTCACTCCCCTAGTCTCATGTATCTGCTTATTCCTATGTGAAAAATTTTGCTCATCCCTGTTTGCATGTAGTAAGCATGTCCCCCACAATTTTTGAAAGACGCTTCTAATTTAGTACTCATCCTGGTGGCATAAGAAGTGTTGAGCAATAAACACCATTAGAGATGGTGAATAATGTTTCAAAATATTTTGAATCAAACAGGATACAGTTCTTTGCTGAAAGCCAGCTCTAAATAAGCTGGCGGTGGGAAAGCCCTACATACTAGATCTTCAGTTCATTGTTTGGGATGATATAATACTGGTTGAGGTTGAATGACTGGCATGGTTACCAAAGAGTTTTATAGTTTTTGGCCATGTAATGCCTATGTTGATTTCCCAGGGCTGCTGCAATGAATTATCAAAAACTTGGTGCTTAAAACCAGACAGACATGTATCAACTTAGTCCAGTTGGTATCCTGAATGGCCAGTGGCACCTTTCTAGAGGTCAAAAGCGTGAATCCCAGTGCTATAGAACTGTCCTGCCTCCCAGGACTCTAGGAAAAATTTCTTTCTCTGCTTCTCCCACCTTCCAAAGGTGGCTCCAGTACTTGTTGGTTTGTGAGTCCTCACTCTCTAGTCTCTGGCTCCACTTTCACATACTTTCTCCTCTTCAGTCTCCAATTCATCTGTTTATCTCTTATAAAGACTCTTATCATTTGACTTAGGGCTCACCCAAACAATTTAGCATGATCCCATTTTAAACCTTGGACTTAATTCCATCAGCAAAGCCCCTTTTTCCTGATAAGTTCCCATTTATAAATTCTGGATAGGCCTATCTTTGGAGGTAGCATCATTTGTCCCACCACAATCCCTGATGATGTTACAAGTAAAAATTATATTGATTGCAAGTGCAGTTAAACCAATGTTATTTATAATCACTTGGTTCTTCAAGGCAGTTACAAATGTTCTAGTGATTGAGTACAGTAGAGGCTGTGGTCTATTCTCTTATTTCTTTCATACTGGATGGTGTGTTACAGTGGAGCCAAGTCCTAGACGAAACTCTGCCACCTTCACACACAGGCATTGCCTAGCACCCTGGTGAAAAAGCATGTGTCTCATGCTCTATAACTCAATGAACTCTTGCCTTTGGTTATGGCAAAACCCCTAACCAGCACCTAGTAGGAAAGATTCATTCACAGAATATGCACTGATATTCTAGTGGCAGGGTTCTTTCTGCTAGTCCTCTTGCTATGGTTTTGGAATTGTTTGGGTGTCTCCCACAGGTCTGTGTAGTGGAGCCTTGATCCCCAGTGCAGCACTATTGGGAAGGTGTAGGACCTTTAAGAGGTGGGCCTAGTGGCAGGTCAGTAGGTGATAGGGAGGAGTACTTCTGCATGCCCTTGCCACCTCTCCTGAGAGAGAGGTTATGAAAGGGTGAACTTGGCCTCTCTTCCTCTGTCTACTTCCTGGCTGGAGATGTGATCCCCACCTCCCACACCCACTCCTACCACAGAGTTTTATGGTGCCATTGGCCATTCAGGCTACCAACTGGACTAAGTAAGCCTCTTTCTTATGAGGTTACCCTGCCTCAGGTATTTCATAACAGTAATGAGTAGCTAACACATCTGTTTTATGATTTTTGAAACTGAAATTTGCCTCTCACTGGTGTGTTCTGAAATGAATTTAGTGAGCTTCAGCCAACAAGGTAGTAGAATTGCATTTAGTAGAAAAAAACAAGGCATTATATGAAGTAAGTTAAGAAGTACTTTCTCTAGAAATTTTTCATGTATGTGTATGTGTGTATACATGTGTCATCATATAAACTACAGCTATTACAATAATCTAAAAAGAACAAGAAATTCTGTCTAAACAGAACTGGGCACAAGATATACTGTGGTTTTTTGGCCTAAAGCATTCAACAGGTGTAGGCTGGTGGGCACACTTATGACCAACACATGGAAGGAAATTGCTTCTGTATAATTATTTTTAAGTAGTCTAGCATAACCACCCATTTCACCAATAAAAATCATTTTAACACCTTTCATGTTAATCAGCAACTGTTATAAAGATAGTCAAAAGCTTGTAGCAGCGTCTCCTAAAATGCGGGTTTCTTATTAAATTCATTAAAATACTAACTATCCCTGGAGTGTGTATTCCTGATTAGAGAACTTCAGCTGCTACCTACCCACCCCAAAATATAAATAAAATTATGTTATGCTCTGGGTGCTACAGTGTGTGCATGTGTGTATGTGTGACCTGTAACATATACAGGATCAAGATTATTCTCTGAGGGAAGATAGGCAAGTTAAAAGAAGGTTTTAATCTAATACACAACACAATGTTGAGTTATAATGGTTGATATTCGATGTAAATCAAACTATAAGAAAATCTTCTAGTAACTCACCTGCTACCTCGGTTAATGGAGCTATCACCAAGGCAAAACTGGAGGACTATAAGGATATAATCCCCAGTCAAAATGTTCAGTTGTATCCCACTGCATGGTTGCCAGGCTTTTCCATTTTTATGGAACACTATCCAGTCCCTGAAGAGAATGAGTATTCCCTGTCTGAAATATAATAACTAGGTCATATTAAACATCAGAGGTACAACTTGAGTGCAGATTGTGTCCTCCACCCTCTGCTTTTGCCGGTTGCTGATCCCCCAGGTATGTGGAGAGGAATTGCTGAGCATCAGAGCTAGTTCCATAGTCTGCAGGACCCAATGCAACAGCAAAGTGTGGGCCCTTTTACTCAAAAGGCTGGAGAAAATGATTTTTTTCTTTCTTATTTCATCTGTCAACTCCTTCTAGTATTTTTTAATTGCTATTTAATTTTTCATTGTCTTACATACAAAGGTCCTTAAAAGGTGAGTGCTGACAGGTGTCCAGGACCTCACCCTGGGTCTCAGAGTACACTGTCCAAGCCCATCCCTTCCTGATCCCCAGGGCAGCCACAGTGACTGAATGGAGACTGGCCCATCTTGGGGGTAGGCAGGACGGCTATTGAACAAGGCCTCCGAGTCTCTCGTGCACGCTCTACTGCCACATGGACTGCACTTACAAAACACAAACTCAATGACAAAAGTGTTAAGAATTTCAACACAGCATCCACAGTACAATAATTCCACAGCATCAGCCCTGCTGAGAGCAGAGCCCTGAGATTCTGCTGGCCATGTGCCCATGTGGGTGACCTTGGTAAGCAGGTTATTTTCAGTTCTCCAATGTGTGGGTCTCCTTCAAGCGATGATGCCTGTATGACAATGAAAGCATGAAGAAATGTATGATTACTTTCAGTAACCTAACTACCAAAAGTCAGCAAGAAAAAGCAGTCTATAATAGGTTAAAAATAGCTAGAATGTTTGCAGAGCTTGCTGTTTGATGAGATTGTAAGACTTCACAGGTTATAACTCAGAGTTCAGAATCTAATACCCAGAGATTCTTTGGAGTTGAAGCTCAAGCTTATTTTTCTATATATTGAGTAGAACCCTGTAAAATTGTTAGTATTTACCCACTTTTACTTTTTAATAACAAAAAGCAAGCTATGTCATGGTGACAATTGGGACTCAAGGAAATGTACCATTTCTAACTACTTTATGACATCATTTTCCATTGCATAAACTCTTCAATCTCTTCTCCAGACCTTCACACATGATGTCATTAATTAGATCGCAAGGGGTGGTAGCTCTGTTGGACACCATGTCATTTGCCTGGACTTTCTTCATTATAATGAGAAAAATTTATAAAAACTAGTAATTTATATAAAGTCAGCATGTGTTGTCATAGCAACCAAGAGAGGTATGGGAAGAGTACCTGCGATGGAAGCTTGGACTCTGCAAGTGATCTTTAGTGGGTTGTGGCCTTGGACTCTGCATGTGATCTTTAACTAGGTTATGGCTTTGATTTATGCTGGGCATACTCCGTTTGTGTTCTTGACTGCCCTCCCTTGGGTGGTTCCACAGATGAAAACCAGCTCACTATGTCCTCTCTTGGCCCTGTCTCTCTTCCTTCTGTGACACATTTCTGTTTATTAACATAACTTCCCCTGCTAGCATATTCTATGCCATTTTCTCCTCCTGAATGAGAAATTATCCTTTTCTGCCCAGTGAGGACAATACCTCAATAATGGAAGGTGGACGAGTTAACTGAGGTCTTCCTGTCTGCAGCCTTGTCAGCAACAATTGTTATCTTATTGATTATGGTTCTTTACTAAAAGCCAATCACTCCTGGTGTCATAGGATGGTACTGTTAATTCCCCAAATATATTTACAAGGCCTTGGTTTAGCAATATTTTCACTTATTAATAAATTTTCTGAGGTATGCTGCTGGTGTTTTGGTTGAGGTTGCATTAAATCTAGATAAAAATTTTGGGAGTATGGCCATTTTCACCATATTGATTTGGGATTTAATAAAATCCTGATCAAAATGCCAATAGCATACCTTACAGAATTAGAGAAAATAATCCTAAAATTTATTTGGAACCAGGACAGACCTAGAAGAGCAAAAACAATTCTGGGCACAAAGGCAAGGCAGGAGGCATCACAATCCCTGACATTAAATTATACTACAGAGTTACTGGCATAAGATCAGCATGGTACTGACAAAAAAAGCAGATCTGAAGATCAATGAAACAGATTAGAAGATGCAGAAACAACTCCAAACATATTCAGCCACCTTATCTTTGACAAAGGGACCAAATGCCTTCATTGGAAAAAACAGCCTCTTTAATAAATGTTGCTGGGAAAACTGGTTTTCCACATACCAAAGACTAAGCCTAGACCCATGTCTCTTACCATGCACCAAACTAAATCAAAATGGATCAAAGACTTTCAGGGTTTTTTGCCTCTCAAGGGATTACAGGTGTGCACCACCATGCCTAGGTAAAGATTGAAATATTAAAAGAGAAACACTAAATCTGGAAGAAAGAATAGGTACAACTCTTGAAGACATCTGCATAGGCAAAGACTTTTTGAACAAAATGCCAATCACACTGAAATATTACCAAGAATCAACAACTGGGATCTCATTTTATTAAAAAGCTTTTGCACAGCAAAAGAAATCACCAACAAAGTGAAGAGACAACCCACAGAGTGCGAACAAATTTGCCAGCCGTTCCTCAAAGGACTAATATCTAGAATACACAGAAACTCAAAAAAATTAAACCCCCAAATTTAAAGACCCAATCCAAAAATAGGCATCTGAAATGAATAGGCACTTCTCAGATGAAGAGGTACAAACAGCAAATACATATTTGAAAAAATGTTCAACATCACTGGTCATTTGAGACATGCAAATTAAGACAACTCTGACATTTCAACTCACTCCTGAAGGAATGGCAGGATATCAATCAATAATAAATGCGGGCAGGGCTGTGGGGAAAAAGGAACCCTTCTCCACTGTTGATAGGAATGTAGAATGGTGCAACCACTACAGAAATCAGTGTGGAGATTCCTCTAAAAACTAAAACTAGAGGTTTGATTTGACCCGGATATTCCCCTTGGTATCTTCCTTCCAAAATTAAAAGCATAATACCATAGTGATAAATACACACCCATTTTTTTCTTCTTTTTTATTTTAAAAAGTAAAAAAGAAAAAAGGATAGAAATAATGCAGAATTTCAAAAAGAAAAAAAAAACACAACAGTAAGAAATCAACACTAGTTAATCCATTCCATATTGTTATCTTAGAAGTAGTTGTTCAGGCTACAAGATCTAGGCATAAAAATGATCAATGAAGCAATGACAACACAAATTGTTCTTTCTGATGAACAGAGATTAGTAGTATAGTTATCTTGCACATATATACATACATACAGTTATATGTGTAAACATACATACATACATACAATCTTTTCCTTTTTTCCATTTCTCCTTTCCACTATTCCAGTTGTTCTTTCCTTTTGAGCCCTTTCTTTCCCTTTCATTATTACAATATCTATTGTATATTTTGGATCTTATTGCTGTTTCAGTTTTTTATTATTATTTATTTTTTATGCTAGGGAGACAATACAATATTTACAAATGTGAGTCTGATTTA
>RJWT010037269.1:0-13082 GCA_004365215.1 Cuniculus paca | reverse complement strand
ACCATCATTGACAAACTCTCAGAGTTACCCTGGATTTGAGAATGCTTATTTTTTCTAAAATGTGGTGCAAGCATATAAATATTAATCCCTGACTCAAACATGACCAAGGCGCAGTGAAAGAAGCATATATGAGAAATAGTCTAATAGTTCAGTATGAAAGACACTACCAAGTATTAATTAGCCAGAATAATGACAGAGGTAAATGTATGCAATGGTACTGAAAAGTCTGAGCTTAACTTTTCTTGGTAATGTCATACAATGAGGTTTGAAATTTTATAACTATACTTGTGAAGTGAAGGGGCATGTTAGTATAGGGAACCCTTGTAGATTTTTCAGCATAAAACAGAGGCAATTCACCCTTAACTTCACAAAATAGGATTAAAATAAATTTTAGTAAAATTTTAAATACCTCTGTGTATGTTCAAAGCTATGCTCTTAATTTTCAATATTTTTGTAACATTAGTCAATATTAAAATAATGACCTGAATGTATTTTATATCACTTTATATATTAAAATATTACTTATTTCATACATTAATTAGAAATAATTTGGGAAATTAGAGATCTTAAAAGTGTATATCATGACAGTAAAAATCAATGTACCCAAGTAGTCATAGTTACATGGTATAAATGTACCCCTATCAAAAAATAAAGTATAGAATGTATCTGAGTAACCAAGAGTGATTTTATGAAGCCTATGCCTGAAAATTCTAAGTCTTTTACTCACTGAAGAGCCCTCCAGATCCTGCTCAAGCACTATTAACTTTAATTTTATACACATCTAATAAATTTGATTGTTGGCACTACCTTCCCAGAGTAGATGTAACCATTTCAAGAGAAATTGTAAATAACAAGCTCAAGAACTTGAGAAACATAACTGGTTGAATCCATTCAGTATAAAGCACTACATTCACTTCCACCTTTAAAAAAACAAAAAATCCCTACACAGGAAATAACTATTCTTCAGAAAAAAACAAAATCAATTATTTCAGTCCTTAGTGGAGATCACAGCCAAGTAATATAATAAAGTAATTACCACGAGACTACAGTTTTCCAAATAGATTTGTGTAACTTGTTTTCCATCGCAATTACTTAGTGGAATTTTTTCTTTTTAAATATTTAGATATAAAAGACTTATTGGTCCTAAAGCAGTACATTTTATATACCTTATAAAATAGTTTTCATATACTTCTCTTTCATATAGTACTGATATCTTTTGTTCAACTAGAATTAATTTGAATTTTAGATGCTTTTAGACTTTAACATTTGTGCACTTCCAATTAAGATAATGTTAAAATTTGTTTTTTTTTTTCACTTGATCATTTCAGCCATTATAATTTCATGTTTATTATTGGTTAATCACATTATATATACAGTGGTACCTTGGTTTAAAAACTTAATAGTTTTTACAACTTTGGAGATGATGGCTGTGTTTGTGCTTGCTTGTATGGGGAAGATGGCCACCGTTGTGTTTGTCACTCGATGCAGTTTGCGAACAGAACCAAAATTTTTATGAATGCATTTGTTTGCAAACCAAATTACCGTATATGGTAAATAATATACGACAGATGTTCAGGTTTGAGAATATATTACGAATAAAACAGATGTACATGATTTTACTCTTTAGGACCGAATACAGGTAAGGGAGCTAGGAGTTATAATATGTACAGGAAATTACTGCAGTGACTGAAATTACTGAAGATTACAGCAAGAGACAACACCTATGTGGGCTACACTGGCACTACTGGTAAGTGACCAATTAGGTGTGAGGTGAGAGAGTGAAAGATGGAAAAACCAGGGAAGACTTACAAATTTCTAATTTAGTGGACATTCGTGATGCACGATATTTGAATCAGAAATTAAGAGGATATACATGATTAAACTCTAAAAGTTGTGTGTTTGAATTACCAATGGAATGATATTTAAATCTGGGTATTTAAAGTAGATGCACAGTTTTAAATCAGAGAAATCAACGCTGAGCATAGAAATTTATATATAGAAGACTATTTAATACTGACTTGTTCATATATAATTAGGTCAAGACTGAAGTAGAGGGCCTGGAATACAACTCAGCGGCACAACTTGCCTGCTTGGCAAGTGCAAGGTCGTGTGTTCGACTCCCGATACAAAAAAAAGAAAGAAAGAAAGAAAGAAAGAAAGAAAGAAAGAAAGAAAGAAAGAAAGAAAGCAAGCAGTAGAGAAGTATTATTTATTATTTTGAAATATTATGTTAACATAAAACATTTTTTATAATCGTGGATTATAATTACACTCAACTGTCTTTTCACATTCCTCAGGATATCATAATATGAATAACTATCATGAAACATGTTTTTTGGTCTTCTCTTCCTCTTCTTCCAGAAACTCTTCACATTTTGTAAGTTTTTGTCTGCATTTTCCAGGATATATGGTCTAAAATTTGGAGGTCATCTCACTCAACCCAGTCTTCCTTGGTTTCTTCTCTCTGTGTCTAATCAGTCATTATGGTTTAAACAGAATTTGGGGGGACTACTTCCTAACTTTAGTCTCTGCCTTCATCATAGCTTTGGCTCCTCATATGGTGACTGTTTTAGTGAATGAGTTCCAGGGTAGTTCACTCGGACTACCCATCCCTTACCCACTCTGCTGCTCTATTATCAGGTAAGTACTAATTACATCTTGTGAGTTCTCCTTTAAAAGCTTATGGTGAAAGCTTTAATCTTTCAGTAATGTTTGAAATCATCTGTATAGCCTTTGGTACTCCTCAAAGTTAAATTAAACCAGATGATATTCAAATTATCATTTAATTATGTTATTATATATAATCTTATCATCTTCCTCTTTTATGAAACACGCAAATTCGTAACAGCATTTCCAATTTTACATATGCTATCTCTGTCTTATGAGAAGCTATTTTCCCTGAACTGTATCTGTTCTACCTCAGTTCTGATACACTCCTTTTTCTTACAACTTGGCCCACAGTTAAATCTTCTGTATCATTCTTTGCTCATTGTATCCAATTACTCATATCTTCCTAATATGAGCTTTACAGAAGTGACTGATTTTATAAAATGTACTATACTTTCACTCAAAATCTTTAGCTGTTGAATTTAAAGACTATAAATTGCTTGAAGCAGTGACATAACATATAAAGATGATAGTATCAATCATACAACATTTATAGAGCACCTATTATTTTTGTTCTAAAATGTATATTATCTTTTTTATGTCCTACAAAACTCAGTGAAGTAGATGATGTTGTAGTTACTTTCATTTTACAGATGGAAAAAGAGACACAATGAAATTTTTAATGCTTTTAAGAGACTACACATATATTAAATGAAGGAGGCTACATTTAATTACCAGGTGTCTGACATTTGTTTTCCTTTTAACTATGTTATGTTACAATTTCCTCTTTTCCCAATTGTGGAACACAAAGCTCAGTGCAAGGGATATGTTAAAAATTGTTTCATAAAATCTGCTTAAAAATCTTGAAATAATCAATATTCTGTGATTTTATTTGTTTTATTTAGGCTAAACTGCCCTTACAATGCAGCATCTTACAATGTTTGAGAGTTGCAACTAATTTTGTTTCTTTACATCCCTTCTCTTTCCTTCAGCTGCATGAATAATTTTCCAATAGCCAAAACACTTTTTGTGCTCCAGGTTTAATGAAACCAGCAAAGCTAAAATGTCCTGAGTGCTCAGCAGTGATAGCATCAGTCAGCAATTCATCTCCAACGGTTCACCTACCGCATACGAACTCCAGAGCTCAATGCGGCACCTTCTATGTCCTAATTCTTTCTGCAGAAGAAATTCTGGAAGCTAAAAATGAAACATAAGAAAAATAGTAAGAAATTAATGATGCAGTTGAAAACAGTGCTTTTATCTGTGAAAAAAATGAGCATACTTTTAAGGAGAAAAATAATTATAATCTTTGAGCATTTTTGATTTGTTTGTTTTCAGTTGCTTCATTTTACACTCTGCAAAATAGCCTTAATAATACTGTGTGTAGAGGAATGTTATAGAACTTAATTAAAGTTCATAAAACATAGAGGTATCTTTTTTGTAATTAGCTTGCCATTCACCTTTGACATTCATCTTTCCTCAAGGGAAGTATGCCTTTTATCAGTTATTATACAGAAGAAAACACAGAGCACCATGTGACACATTGTAGAAAATGTTTTATGCAGCTCTAAATAAGTAGCAGCATAAGGAAGTGTTTGGCAAGAGAGCTAAATTCTAAGCATAGAAATACTGCAAAAAGAACACCAAACTTTGTCATTGTGTCAACTTCTACTCTTATCCAACTAGGGTCTACTCTCAAGGGAACAATGACAGAGTGATAATTCAAAAATAAAGGATCAATATTTTCATTCTTCTCAAATCCCTCATAGATTTCCATCTTGGTAAGATTTATTCTTATTTGGCCTAAGATATGACAGTAATTTACCTGCAGGAATTTACACTCTTTGGCCCATTCTTACCTCTCTGACCATGCATTCCATTTTGGCCCCTGACGTTGCTGCTTGTGGGCTAGATGATCAACTACCTCATGGATTCTGCACTGGCTGTTTCCTATATCTCAAAAGTTTGATAACCTGATATCCGAGTGACTCATTTCCTTCTACTCCTTCAGGTTTTTACACAAATGACACCTTGTATAAGGTAGCATTGGAGAATACTAATAACCATTGTACTCTTATCTTCATAAGCTTTAGTAATTTCCTGCTTGAATTTTCCCATAATTTTTATCACCGCATGACAGAGTATAGATTACTATTGTTGGCTTATTGCCTGTTTCTAATTGTTTGTAAACTCTGTGAGCTTATGAAGATTAAGTTGTCCATTTTACTAATTTTCTCAAGTCCCTAGGAAACTGCCCATCCTAAAATTTGTTTTTGGAGATAAATACATATTGAATGAATATATATGTTAGACAAATTTTAAATTTCAGAATGGAAATGAGGTAACATGAAATAGAGTCAATTATGGATTTTCTACAGAAAGAAATATGTCCATATGTATTTATGAATAAAAACTTCACTTTACATATATTATTTGTTACTAAACTAAAGTAATATAAGTTAGTTAAACTGTTAAATCATTCAGTAGTTACTGAATTCTTTGTATATGTAACTTCTCCAAATTATGGATCTATTACAAAAAAATGTGATACCCTATATCTTAAAGTAGTCAAAAAAATTTTAAAAACTCAGTTAACTTGCACTGACCTAACACTTCTTCATTCTTATCTTTTGACTTTTTCATACATTTCTCAAAGAAAACAAGAGAGAGAGACACAGAGGCACAGAGAGACTGAGACAGAGACAGAACAAGAGACAGAGACAGAGACAGAGAACCAGATACAGAAAGAGACAGAAACAGAAAGAGGCTAAATGTGTATAGAATAAAAATAAAATATACAGATGGAAAATATACATTTTAAAAATCATGCTAAAAGGAAATTTATTTTTGTGTGATTTAATAATTATACTAATAAATTAAAGAAAATACATGTTGTATGACAGATAAGCAGTAACTATGAGAAATTTAATTTTATTCCTTACTCTTCAAAGGTTCCCTGAAATATTGTATGTAAATATATATATATATATATGAAAAAAGTGAATAAGCACTAGTAGTCCTTAAAATCATATAATCTGAAAGTAGAAGAAACAAAACAAAGAAAAACAAAAATAATACAAGACATTGAACTCTCACTAAATGTATTTATCTATTAAGAAGAAGATGAGTTGTTCTTGTTTGTCTCCAAATCACTAGACAAGATCTAGAGAAAGGACACCATCAACATAATGGATTTTGAGAAAGAAGCTAATTTGGTACTATGTGGGGGAAATTTGAACCAAAAATCAAGTATCAACTCAATAGATGATAATTCTGTTAGGAGCTGGGGATCTATATATCTCAGCAGCACAGTGCTTGCCTGGCAAGCATGAGGTCATGAGTTCAATCCCTGGTACCAAAAGAAAAAAAATTCCATTAATTTATTTCAATTCATTTACAAGTAGCTTATTACATAAAACTATTAATACTGAGAGTCAGACACAGACTGAGAAAAATATCTATAAACGGATTTCTGAGGTGTTGTATGAAAGCACATTTATAATGCTAATTTTAATTTCATTTATTTTGAAGATTATAATATTTTAAAAATAAATTTCATAAATGTGCTCACATTTCAATGTCATTTTGGAATGTGTCCTGAATTGTTTTCAGCTTGTATACTGCATCATTCTTTATCAGAATGAAAGTATGAAACAGTTTATTTCTAAAATTAGTACATGGGACATGTAGTAGATGATGTATCTAAATAGTCGACTTACATATAACTGCTTAATGCAATCATAGAAATTATTATGGTGTACAAATATGTATATTCCTATACCTTTTTAAATACTTAATTGCATTTAAAAAGGAATTAAGATGTGCTATGCACATGTATCAACTTCACACAAGAAATATGAACATGTACTGAAAAAAAGAACTAATAAAGAGCAATTAAATGAGTAATCAACAAAAAATGTATAAAAATATATTTTATGGTTATAATTATTGTAGAAGTTAGTTTCTATCTTAATTTATTAGCTAATGCTATATATAATTCTCCCCACCCCTAAAATAAGCTTTGTCTCTTTGCACACATACAGTTTCTACAAAGAACAACATCAGAAAAGGCCACCACCTCCTTTTTGTACTTTCCTCATGGTTTCTTTTCTTCAGAAAGTCAAATATGAGGAACTATTCTCAGAAATATCAGGTACAGTGAATAGCTTTAAAATGTTCAGTTATTTCAAGAAATCAAGAAGGGGTTTAGTATTTAAAAATAAATGTTACTAAATATCTACCTTTAGTTTCCAAAACACCTCACTATTTGTTAGTTTTTTTAAAAATAATGACTGCAATAGGCATTTTTCATCTCTCAAATTGTAATTTAGAAAGTGATACTTTGTTACTGTTGTTTACAAATTAATATAGTGCAGCGATAACACTAAAATATTTTAGATTGTATGCAATAAAACCACAGCCTTTCCTGGATATCTGACTGACTCTACTAGCATCTAATTATAATGTCTTGAATATAATGACCACTCAGACATTTTCAGTGGAATTCTACTATCATCAGTCCGATAATGTAATCTTATGATCTCACGACTGTGTTTTCACAATAGCTAAGTCGCTTAGTTAGACATGTTGAAACTATTGAAGCTTCACTAGTCTTGTTATGACCCCGAAGTGGAAGATAATGAATGTGAAATAAATAATTTATCCTTGAGAATGTAAATTATCTTTTTTACAAATATGAGTAAAATTAGGAATTTGATGTTCTTTTCCTACTTTACTAGTTAAACATTGCACTACTAGTTAAAAAGGCACACAACAAAATCTATGCCTTTGTCATTTAGTAGTTATTTACTTTTTCAGGTCTATCTATTCTTTTCACACTTTTACCACATTTGGCTTTAAATGAGGACAAATGTGGTTTCTTAATAATTTTACAAACTACTTAAAATATCCTCAAGACCAAGCCATTTACTGTTTTTACAAAGTCTGAATTGAATTATTTATGGGTTGGATATCTACCACCATTTACTCAGAGAACACAAGACACATACAAACAGCATACACACACACACACACATACAAAATCAGTGTCACACAGATGCGCACAGAGAAACACGCACAGAAAAAATAACATATCACACAATACATACACAAGCATATATTTATAAACATAGACACTGGCTGTTTCACTTATCAGGGATCTCTTGCAAAGCCGTTGTTTCGCCTGTCTCCAGTTATTGATTTTGCGCTATTTCACTCAGAACAGAAGGAAATATAGGAATTCAATTTCCTATTACTGCATTTAGAAATGAAGAATTAGTGTCACACTGAAAAGAAAAAGACTGTGAAATATGGTATAGTTTGTGAAGGAAGATGAAGAAAAAGTATTGTTAAGAGAAATGGGGAAGATCAGAAAAGGTAAGGAAGTTTGATGGAAAAAAGTAACAAATGACTACAAAATAGGATAAGGTAGACAGACAAAGGAGGAGACTGAAGAAAGAAAAGAAATTCTGCCAGAATATTCTTCATTTTTTTGCCAGAATAGCTTTTCTCTTTCTCATAACAAGGGAGAGTATTTGCAAAAAGAATGAAGACACATACATTTTGTTCTGTCATTTTAAAGATTGATTCGTCCTCTTCTCTGTTAAATTCTTAAATGTAATGAGACAGTAAGCTGACAAGACTGAAGAGCAGGTTAAAAAACAGTATCTATTTGACATACTTTTTATGGTTCAGTGAAATTCCTCTTTTAATACCATCACCTCCAGTTAACCTTGAGAACCCATGAGTTGCTACAATTTTATTAACTTAAATTCTTCAATGATAGGAATATATTTTAAAAATTCCACATTTGTTTGGAGATCCTACTCCTTACTTTATCAAAAAAAAGACATTCATTCCTTACTGTCACATAACTTTTTGTCAAATTTTTCTTATATTAACATGCTAGCTGGTAATAGTCTATTAATTATCAAAATTAATCTGCTTTCTATTGTTTTTATTGGATACATGTTGCCGGGTAGCAGAAGGCTAAGGGTATTTTATTTCTCTTTTATTTGATTTTCAATTTACAGCCATCTGGCACAAACCTGAAACTTGTGGCAGGGTTCCCATTAAAAGGAAGAATACAAAAACATGACCAAAGGTTATTTTCATAAGCGAGAATTAAGAATGTGCACATATATTTATAGAACCTTAGTTGAACGATCCAGAATGTTTACATATTTCAGATATCTGTACTTTATCTTCTGGCATTTCTTACACAAGAAAGCTGAAATCTGCAACTACTCCTTATAAAAACAATAGGTATTAAATGGGGGCTTCTATTACTGAGTGGTTAGGAGTACAGGTTTGAAGTCAAACTACTTGAATTCATTTTTTCACACTGTAGTTGTGTGTTCATAGGCATTTCATGATTTCCTTATATAAATGAAGTCATAAAGTGAATTCTCAAAGGACTTGTTTGCTGATTAAATGAGAATAATTCATAAAAGTAATACTGTTCTTGGGTCTTCTGTTTTCTCAATAAATGTGTGCTACTATTACTTGAGAAGAAAAGATTGTTTTAGTCATACAGTGAGGTTTATAGAACTCTGTCAAAATTTTGATTTACATGATCATTCTTCTGGTTGTAGACCCAAAGGTTAACAATGAAATGAACTTTAAATAATAATTAGCCAAGTTGGATTTCCATTATATACATAAAAGAATAGCAAGTAAATGCCATATGCTAAAAACTAGAAAGAGCAAAAATAATCTGGAACATGGTATTTTTAAATCTATCTGAGAGCTAATGTTGCAAAGCAGCCAGAGAGAGTGAACTTCAGAGAGCACCAACCACACATGAGGAGAGACAGAGAACCATACAGTGGAAATTGTAAATCCAAATAGGAAAATATTTTAAAATATAAAATTTTAACAAGCTTTCATAAGCAAAATGTGCACTACCAGGATGGTGTAAGTTATCAGGGAGATCCAAACAAATAAACAAACAAACAACTGTATCTAATCAAGAGAAACGTTCTTTTTCACAGCTTTTTTTCAGGCCCATTAGAAATAACTGATTGTGAGATATGATGATGCCTGAGAGTGGACTAAGGGTATCCAGGAAACTGTATTCACTCGCTGAGCCTTTCTTCAGCCCACAGTGATGAATGGCAGCCATGTGATGCTAGGCATAAACCTTACTAGTGTACCAGACTCTTCTCTAATGTTAAGCGAAAATCTGTCTTCACTGGATGAGGACAGAAAATCTTCCTAATCCTGCTCAAAGCAAAGGTCACCTGCTAAGGGAGCAATAGTGAATCCAATCCCTACTCCTACCTTCCCTGTCATTAGCACTGAACAAAAATGATGTCCCACCACCACCAGACAGTAAGACAACCAATACCAGATATTCTATACACATGAAAGTGGACATCTACTGTGAGCAGTGGAAAGACAAGACCCACACCTATGTTCTAGGACCTACTCTCAGCAGAGGAGAACTTGTGTGTTATTAAGAAAGTGCAAAGACATTGTGTCTTACTCACTGCTATGTTCGGTGCGCAAGGTTTGATTAAGTCTGAGGCTGGAGCTGAACTGAAAAGTCCTTGCCATGGCCCCATTCCCAATATGAATATTTCAATGAAAGAAAAATGACTATTGTCTAGTGTTAGAAATAAGACCTCAGAGAGAGAATTCATGTCTCATTTTTAGGGATCTGCAGTTATTAAAAAACTCCATCATTGCAGGCCTCGTAAAAATCATGGATAAATAGCAAGATTCAATTCTTCAGACCACTGGAAGGGTCTGAAGCCTCATAATACACTTAAGTACAGCAATAAAAAATAATGAACTTTTTCTTCTTTTTTTTTTTTTACACTGTTTCAAAGTCATGTTCCATGTTCATTGCTTTGTTTCGATTGACTTTACTCTGTTTTGTTTTGTTTGGTTGTATTCTTTTCAAAATAAAAAAAAAAGATAAAAAAGAAATATCTCTTTAAGGTAAGATCCATTATTATCCCTATCACAGATGTAGACAATGCAGTTGAAAAGCTTAAGTCCTCTGCTGAAGGGCACAGGGTAGTCATTAATTTTGTGTTAACTTGACTGGGTTAAGAGATGACCAGATTGCTGGTTAAACATAATTTCTGAATGTATCTCCGAAGGTGTTTTTAGAAGAGATTAAGTTTTTTTTTCTTCTTTTAAAACTGTATTTTTAACCAATATATAAATACTGTTTAAATAATAAAAAAAATAATAATGAACTGCTGCCAGAGGATATTAACCTAAATCATCATGCCATTCACCTAATAGGCGATGAACAGAGCCCTTACCTGAAAATGAATGTTACCTGTGTGGGCCACGTCTTTTCCTGTAGAAACAATGTCTAACACTTAAATTAAACATTAGGAAATATATGTGAAAAAGAAAATGGAAAAATGTGCATTCGTCACAGGAAAAAGTGTACAGAAAATTCACTTTAGAGATGACTCACATAGTATCATTATCAGATAGGAGTTTAAAAATAAACATAAATAAGACATTAAAAATGGAATGGATTGATTCCAGATTTTATACATTCTTGATCCAGTTTTAGTAATTCATATGTTCCCGGGAACCTGTCCATTTCTTCTGTGTTTTCCGTTCAATGAAAGTATAGATTTCAAAATAGGTATTGATGATCTGAATTTCTACAGGATCTGCAGTGATTTCATCGTTTTCATTTCTTATTGCATGGATTTGAGTTTTTTCTTTCCTCTTTTTGATAAGGTTGGCTAGGGGTCTATCAATTTTTGTTGTTTCAAAGAACCAACTCTTCAATTCATTAATTCTTTGTGTTGCTTTCTTAGTCTCAATTGCATTGATTTCTACTCTAATCTTTATAATTTTCTCCCTTCTTTGAGCTTTGATCTTGCCTTGCTCTTCTTTTTCAGGAAGCTCGAGGTACAGCATTAGATTGTTTATTTGTTTTCATTCATTTTCCTGATGTGAGGATTCACCACTATAAATGTCCCTCTGAGGATTGCTTTCATTGTATTTCATAGGTTCCGATAAGTTGTATTTGCTTTTAGATATTATATAATTTCTTCTTTAGTTTCTTCTGTGACCCATTGGTTATTTAGAAGAGTGTTATTTAATTTCCATGTGTTTATGGAGTTTTTGTCATTTCTTTTGCCATTAATTTTCAGTTTTATTGCATTATGGTCAGATAATATGGATGGGACAATTTCAATTCCTTTGCATTTACTTAAGCATGTTCTGTGGGCTAGTATACAGTCCTTTAGAGAATGACTCATGTGAAACTGAGAAGAATGTGTATTCTGATGTTGTCGGGTGGAACACTCTGTTCACATCTACTAAATCCATTGTTCACAAGTTCGGTTCAGTTCTGTTATTTCTTTGTTGATTTTTTGTCTAGTTGATCGATCTCTTTTTGACAATGGAGTGTAGAGGTCTCCCATTATAATTGCATTATAGTTGGTGCTCATGTAGCACCCGTATGTTTGGGTGCTCCCATATTTGATGCATAGATAATTGATTGCTACCTCTTTCTCTTGAAGTTTCCCCCTGACAAGTGTGTAATGATCTTCTTTATTTCTTTTGATCATTCCTTGTTTGAAGTTCACATTATCTGCAAATAGAATAGCTACCCCTGCTTTTTTCTGGGTTCCTGTTTCATGGAATATTGTTTTCCATCTTTTCACTTTGTCTATGAATTTCCTTTCGAGGTAATGTGTTTCTTGTATACAGCATATTGTTGTATCTTGTTTCTTAATCCACTCTGCCAGTCTGTTTCTTTTGAGTGGTGAATTGAGACCATTTACTATAATGGTTATAACTGATACATATTGACTTATATTTGTCATGTTATCTTCCCGTTGTTGGTTCTCTTCTTTTTCTCTCTGTTTAAGTCTTGCCTTGCTTGGTGGTTTCTTTCTGCTATTGTTCTGGGAACTGTGGTCATCTTCATACCTTTCTAGAATATCTTTCAGTACTCTTTGTAGTGTTGGTTAAAGTACTTAAGGTTATGCCTCCATCGGCCACCCAGACACATCCAGACCTATGCTTTACTAATCCTCTGGATTGCTTCCAAGGCAATCAAGTTGATATAATTTAACCATCACAGATAAAATAGAAATGTTATAAAACTTCAATTAATTTAGAAGTTCCAAACAAAGGAGAAAAATGCAAATGATAGGTTTACAATCAAACTCTATCAATTATAACAATAAAACTTGATGACACAAGCATTGCAATTAAAGGTAAAAGTTGTAAGATTTCATTTTTAATAAACAAAGAACCAACATTACAGTATCTGCAAGAAACTCCGTTGAACTGTGAAAAAATGAAAGATACAGGAGAAAAAAATTTAGAAATAAGAATCATTAACAAAAAAATTGGAAGCTTGCCGGGTGTGGTGGCTCACGCCTGTAATCCCAGCACTCGGGAGGCTGAGACAGGCGGCTCGTTGTGAGTTCAAGACCAGCCTGGGCTACAAAGTGAGCTCAAGACCAGCCTGAATGGCATAGTGA
>RJWT010037268.1:0-13070 GCA_004365215.1 Cuniculus paca | reverse complement strand
ACGCCTGTAATCCTAGCACTCGGGAGGCTGAGACAGGCGGATCGTTGTGAGTTCGAGACCATCCTGGGCTACAAAGTGAGCTCAAGGCCAGCCTGAACGGCATAGTGAGACCCTGTCTCAAAAACAGGGCTGGGGATCTAGCTCAGTGGTCTAAGCGCCTGCCTGGCAAGTGCAAGGTCGTGAGTTCAATCCCCGGTCTTGCAAAAAAAATAAAAATAAAAAAAAAATAAAACATCAAACTGATATTTAGTACAGCTAAGATAGGTCAGCACATGGAGACAACTGTAGATTTCATCCATGTTAACCTACTTTGGGAACATATGTATCCAGTATTGTTGAAATATTACATAGTCTCTGTGACAGCACAGTCCAATAAACTTTTCTGCAAAGATGAAAAAATTTGAAGAGCCCTTTTGCCAAACATTAGTTGTTTGTGTCTTTCAAGCAGATAAAATGACCATTGAGATCAAAATAATAGTAAGTTCTTCTGTACCTCATGTGCACAAAATCACATGCTTACCTCTCTGGAAACACCATCATGGACACACCCAACACAGTATATTTCCAGAATATAAATTTTTTGTTACAGTCAAATTGATACCGAAAATTAACTATCACAGTGTTCTCCATGAAGAGAAAAAGCAAGAAAAATGTCTAAAACTATGTTTCCATTTTACTGAGACAAATTTAAGCAAATTATAGTAATGTATCATCTGTTCAATGTGAGTACTATACATAAAATTTATGTCATGAGTCTGCATTTTTTTCAATTTGTTCAGAATATTTCACATAACTCATAACTAAAATGATATCAAAAACATATATGGTATGAACTTTAAGTTTGTGACATTTTTCTTTTATTCCTAGCATGAAATGTGTAATGGATAAACCCATCTCTTACACATTAGCGTGTATTAAATACTTGTTTTTTAAATTTTTTATTTTAAAAATGAAAAAATTTCAATTGAATTAAATGATTTTGTTATAGAAAATCTCTAGCAATTGCTTTTTTAAAGTTACAAAAAGTTATTCATATAATAATAGCACTTTGTAAATAAATGATAATTTACATTGTTTAAAAAGAAAATTTTAAAATATTTAAAGTGTTATTTCTCTGGAAAATAACTTTCCCTGTATTTAAGCATTATACTTAAACATATTTTAAGATACGTATTTATGTTACTTTGAGTTTTAAAGGAATAACCATTAGGTTGAGCTGCTTACTTTCTTAGTAATGTGTTTTTGAGCAAAGCATATCAAGTAAATGCTTAATTATAATTCTTTTTCCAGGTGTATATTTTATTTCTGATTTTTTAGCATTTTTGCAAATTTTTTATTCTTTCCCATTTCAAAGAAGGATTTGCTGAATTTTTGCTGACCAAAGATTTTATTTCAGTATTGAGTCATAGTAAAATATTAAAACAGTTTAAGTTGGCAGAAAACACAGGAAATCAGCAAAATTAAGATCAGAGTAGTACTGTGGGAATTCAAGAAATGATGCTTATCTAGCATCACCACTATAGCTGCCCAGAGGCTAGTTTAATTAGGCTACAATTCATACTGTAGAAAATAGCTTTGTAATTGCCTTCAAATGACCAAATGATATAGAATTCTAAGATGATGAGCATATTCCTAGTAATGAACCAAATTGTAATTGACTGAATTTTTTATGTAAGGCATTTATTGGGCAAACAACATTTAAATACATGTTCTTTCAAATCTATATTCATAAATAGTTGAATGCTAGGAGCTTATTTCAAAATATAGAGAAGTAATAAAATGAAGTTAAAATAAAACCTACCAATCTTTAGAACCATGTTTTGCTTAAAGTAAAATTACTGTATCTAAACCAGAAGAATACATACAACTTTAACTAAGTTTCAGATTGAACTAAAGGAACTTTAAGTATAGAAATTATATTTAATTAAAATCTACATTTTATAATAAGTAGGAAAATGGAAATGCTTTTCTCATTCAGGAGTCTGAAGTAAATGCATGTTTCTTACTATTAACTCAAAAATCATAGATAGCTACTTGGTCCATTTTTAAAAAATTAGTGCTAACATATATACAGGTATCTATATTATGAGGATTTTATTTCCTTCTGTTATGTCACAATGAATGGTATATTTGATCACATAGTTGTTCTATTTTTAGTTTTCAGAGGTGTCACCATACTGATTTTCATAGTGCTTATACTAGTTTATATTCCCACTAAGAACATCCAAGGTTTCCTTTTTCCTCTGCTACCTTACCAGCCTTAATAGCGTTTTGTGTTCTTGAATTGTTGCTATTTGGATTGGGGTGAGATGGCATCTCAATTTAGTTGTGATCTGCATTTCCCTGACGATGTAAGATGTTGAACATTTTTATACAGTTATTGGCCATTTATGTGTACTCCATGGTTAGTGTCCATGCAGTTCATGCATTAGTCATTTTTCTGTCACTGGAAAATAACCGGCTAGTGAAATTTAAAGAAAGAGAGGTTTAATTTAGTGTCTAGTTTTCAGAGGATTCAGTACAAGGTGATTGGTTTCAAAGCAGAAACAGTATGAACTGTACACATAGTAATTTCCTGAGCAGAACTCCACGAGCTCAGGAAATAACAACAAAAGGTGACAAATGGGATGAAATGAAAAGCATTTGTACAGCAAAGATCAATTAACGAGTTGGGAGACAGTTTATGCAATGGTGGAAGGTCTTTGGAAGCTGTTCTTTCAACATAGGGTTACTATCCCGAATATACAAAGACATCAAAGAACTTCACACCAAACAAATAAAAAAAATCATAACTTCTTTTTAACACTTCACCTGTATTTCTGCCTTTTCCTAGAGATAAGTGACTGTCCTAAAATACAATCATAAATCAGAGACATCCTCACAAAACTTGAGAGATATAAAATAAAATAAAATTTTTAAGCCTCACTGCAAAGAATGTGATGTTGAATTATTTAAAGTAGCCACATAATGTTTGCTTTCATAAAGATAGAAACATTATCAAACAGAAAAATTGAATAATTAAAATATTTGAAACATTTTGAGAGATTAAGAATATTTCAACCTGTACATTTAATATTTTGAGGATAGAGTTATAACACAAAAAGTCAACAGAGACTTGTAAACATCTAGAAAATCATAAAAATATCATTTTGGAATTGAAATATACAGATGTTTACCACATGTATAGGCCAAAAACTTGCAAAAAATAATTAGATTTGTTGTGTGCATGTACCAACCACTCAAAATGAATGCAACATTTATGTACAGCAAACTTAATAATACTAATAAACGTAAAACTGAAAATACACAAAAGTTCAACAGTTAAAAGATTAATAATAAAAGATTAATAATTTATTTGATATTTTGCTTATGAAATATAATTTTCAGATTTTTTAAATTAATTAATTTGATTAACACAGCTGAGTTAACTATTATTGGGAGCTTAGCTTAACTTTTTCTTTTTTTTTATTTTATTTTAAAGAAAATAGAACAAAACAAAACAAAACAGAGTAGAGTTTTGCAAAACCAGGGATCAAACTCACAGCCTTGTACTTGCCAGGCAGGAACTTAGGCCCCTGAGCTAACTCCCCAGCCTTTGTGTTTTTGAGACAAGATCTCGCTATACCTGTCAGGTTGACCTTGAGCTCACTTTGTAGCCCAGGCTGGTGTTTAACTCTCAAGGATCCTCCTGTCTCAGTCTTCCGAGTGTTGGGATTACATTATAGGCACGCGCCACCAGGCCCGGCTTTCTCTGCTGTTTTTTTTGTTTTTTTTGGTCTTTTTGAGAAAAGATCTCACTATGCAGTTCAGGCTGGACTTGAGCTCATTTTGTAGCCCAGGCTGGTCTTGAACTTGCAGTGATCCTCCTGCTGCGGCCTCCCAAATGCTAGGATTACAGGCATGTGCCACCATGTGTGGCTTGGGAGCTTAATTTAATAGGTGAAAAAAACTGAGATAAAAGTGAAGTGATTTACCAAATTACACATAGGCAGCAATACCAAAGACAAAATTTGATCGTGAGAAGTTTGTCTCCTAGTTGATAACTTGGCAACTATACATTATCTCTTCAAATCTTGTCATTTGTGTATATGTTCTAATATATATATATCGATCAATGTGAGAAATACACATGTATTTAACAGTCATATCAATCTGTCATTTATTAAGGGACAAAGTAAGTCAAACCCTAGAGTCATGAGACATATCTTTGTCTCTGCCAGAGAATGTGGGTAAAGAGAAAACAGAACTAGAAACTGAAATAATATACTCATATTCAATCTAATAATAGTGTTCTATAATCTCTAAGATAATGTAACATATTCAAACACATATGATCATGAATAACAAAACATTATGAATACACAAGAGTTGGAATAATTGAAAAGAGAGAAAACACTGGCAAGATGCAATTTTTCTATAAGTTTTATGCTTCTCTAAACTATTTTATGAGTAGAGGGTCTAACATTGTTCTAGATTAGTTAATGTTTGAAAAGTCAATAATGTTGAAAAATAGATATACTGTATATCATCTTGGAGCAAATGACATGTTTTGTTATGACCTTAAGAGAGAAAAAAAAAATACAGTGTTTCTCTGCAGAGTGTGGTAGAATGATTTCTGTCTACTCAAAATGTTTTAGGTTATTTTCCTATAACATAACTTACTGCAAACACAAATTGTATCATGGCCTTTTTGTGTGACATTTTTCAGACAGAGGGCAAGGGGAACTGGCAAAAATCAGCTGTGTATGACTCCTTCTGTGCTGTGAGTAATAAACTCCTTTTACCTCTCTAGCAAGAATCTTGTGTTTTATTTTTTATGGAAACCACTAAACCTGTGCTGTCTTTTTATCTTCCAGTGGGAATGAATCTCAGGCATGTACAGTACCTTAAAGTTAACCATCCAGCATAGTTCTGCATCTGCATTTACCGATCAATACTTTAAACAAATCCTGAATCTGTTTTAACAAACATATGAAAATAGATTAAATGGGTTATTTTAACTTCTAAAATTATTTTCTTAGAAAAGAATTCAAAGTAATATTTAGAGTGTACTTATAATAATGACATTGAATCTTACAAAGCAAAACTATGTAGTTTGGATCAATTTGGATATGTGAATTGGCTTGTAAAGAAAATAAATGTGGAACTAAATTAACTATTAAACAAAAAAACAACAAAGGTGACTAGAGCTAACGGTACACCTTCAAAATTTTAATTGATAAAAAAAGAAATTTTTTTAAAGCATGCAATTAACAAACTATTAATAAGAAATTCTAATGAGGAAAATAAATGTCATGCAAAATTCATGATCAGAAATTGGAAATGAGAATCAATATAAAAGATAACACCAGTAATTCCAGGAGTTTGAGAAATAACTACATATTCTCTGTTAACAGATGTGGAAATTTAGAGGAAATGGGTATTTTCTCAATAAATGTGAATTATAAACTGTCATGCAATAAATAGAAGAATAGTTACATTTTTAGAAAATATTAACTAATGCATTGAAGGAATCTAAAAGAAATATAAGAATGTAATCTAAAACAATATTTAGAGAGCCCAAGGTACTGTTTCAGGTATTGTGATTTACCTGATTATACACAAAAAGATTATAAATAAAAGTGTACATAATTCCCTCCTGAGTTCACTATAAATAAAACCTCAGTAAGTTTTCTACTTCAATTGTTTGTTTTTATTTTGCTTCTTCATATTTCTGTGCTTTGTGTGTTGTAGTTGGTGTTGCACATGAATAGCCCCTAATAAGATGTCGTATTCCTAAATCCTATCAATGCTACTCATTCCAATTTTTCAAGTAACAGATTTAAAAGTGTTAATTCTATTTCAATAAAACCACAGGGAAATTGTCTTAAATATAATAAAATGAGCAGTGTAACTTATTTAGGCTTCAAAAAGTCTGCTAAAGGATGGGTATAAAACTCATTTCCTCTTAAGCTTTTAATCCTCTTGATTTTTCTGATCTAACTTTATATAATCAGGCTCAAGGCCAAAAATATGAAAATTCAGAATTAGCTCAGTGAGAACAGTATTGAATGATAGATTAAGAAAATCAATATTAATTAAGGTTAACTTTATAAAAAGAATTCTTTCTTCATAATTATTACATAAGTATTTTCTGGCATTTTTCCCTTATACTTACATCACTATACATGAATGATTATTTATAGGGTCACAAAACTTCCAAGTCATGCTTTTTTGAGAATGAATATTAGTTATTTCATCTTCAGAATTATGCTTGCTAAATATAAAGTGTAAAATATGTGCAATGGTGCCTTGGTCATGCATTTAATTTCTTTTATGGTTTTGGGGAAGATGGCATTAGTGTTTGTATGGAGAAGATGCTCATGGTTATGTTTGTCATCTAATGTGGAGTTTGTGAACAGAAGCAAAATTTTCTGAAACACTTTTGTTTGATAACTGAATTGTTAGCTAACAGATGTGCTCATGAACTGAGGTATTAGTGTACTACTTAAGCAATGCATAGAGCATTAAGTTAAACATGCATACTTGAAGTTTGATTTGATTTGGAAAATAGTTATTTGAAGAAATAATACTTGAACATATTTGAAAAAATATATCAGAACATAAATTTTTTATAAATTTAAGTTTTCACAGCATTGGAAATAATTAATTACCAGGAGATATGTTGTGTGATCTCCTTTGTACATATAAACATAAATGTATCGCAGATTTTTTTATGTTTATGTTGGCATTTTTACAATATATGCATATGTATACAAGAAGCCAAATCCTTAATTATCAGAGGAATATTTGAAAGTATATTAAAGTAATGCAGTTGCAATGCACTCAGACCAAAGGACAAATTGGCTGCTCTAATTTTGTTCTCTATTAGAGGGACCACCTGGCTGGGTGGGCCAGGCCCTGAATTGGGCAGATGGCTTTCCTTGAAAGCATGGATATCTCCTACCCCATTGCCTTCTTCTTCACAGAGTATGCACTGACTGGCTGGTTGCTGGCTTTGGGAGTCATCACAATCCCCCTCTTCAAGAGACTGGGTGACTCCCAAGACTGCAGAGACCCTTCTATAATTCTCTGGGTTCTGGTTGGCTTCAAGTGCAGGGGCCAAAGTATTGACTCTCTTCTTAGTTCTACGCTTGCTTGGTTGTTTTCTTTTATTATTGTTGTTGTTAGTTTTGGTCTTTAATTATCAGTTGTTGAACATTCAGAAAATATACTAGTCTTCATGTGGAAACAATAAATTCTAATTTAAATTCTTGTAATCCTTTCCAGGCATTTGGAAATTATAAATATAAAAAGAGACTGGAGGATAGTTTCATCCTTTATTTCATAGGGGTTATCATTACTATTGGGACTTTGAGTCATATTCTGTCTGTCTTGTATCTGATGATCTATCAGTATCATAAAATACTGTTTAGATGTTTGTTAAAAATTATGCTCACATAGTACAGCAAATATACAATTATAATGTTTTAAAAAGAAACTAGAGCAAACTAATAAAAGTCAAAACAAATCCAGTTAGTACACTAGTCTTGAACCAAGAATCTTGATAATTAAATCTAGCTTTTTCCATAAAACTGCATCTGAGAGTACTTATTAGTATTTTTATGTGCTAGTAAGTACATAAAATAAATAATAGGTTCATAAAATAATTATGACTACCAATATTTTATTTTAATTTATTTTATTTTACTTTTTGGTCTTTTTTATTTTGGGGGGGGCACCGGGGATTGAACTCACGACCTTGCACATGCCAGGCAGGTGCTTAGGCCGCTGAGCTAGATACCCAGCCCTCTTTTTGGTCTTTTTGAGGCAGGGTTTTGCTATGCAGTTCAGTTTGGCCTTGAACTCACAGGGATTCTCTTGCCTCAGCCTTCCAAGTGCTGGGATTACAGGGGTGTGCCACCATGCCTGGCAAGACTGTAAATATTTTAAAGGAAAATCAAAACTATGGATAACAAACAATTGAGGGTCAAGACATTAAGCACAATTTCTAGCAACTGGAAAAGCACCTAGTTACTGTTAAATATTTCATTTTAGGTAATAAATATGACTGACAACATTGTGTCTGTATCATTATGTTCTCTTTATTTCTCTACACAGAACTGATGGTTGCAATACTATTAGGAACATATACAGTTGAAAAGATCTATTATAATAAACAATTTTAGTTTGAAAGCTATCTACTTGTATGAGAGCATGGTATTTCACATGGCTTGTACACTTGGGGAACAAAAATACATTTAACACACACAGAAGTTAAGAATAATGAGCATTGCAGGAACATAGAAGTCTTTGATGTACCTTATCTTGGCTTTTCTTTTCCAGTAAAATTTATAATTCTTTTACAGATTTATGCAGGATCAGAACACTGATAAGAGTCAAAGGATAGCATCAGACCCCCTACAAGTGTAGAAAAGAATGTTTATGACTACATGTGTAACAGTTACCCAAAAAACAATAGTATATCTTTTACATAAGAGCAAAATACTGGCTAAGTTCTAGTCAATAGATGTAAATAAAGTTTTCCACAGCAAGACTGAATTATATCAAGTACAAACAGCAGAAATGCCAGAAAATTTGAGTCATTTTATGTTTACATCTAGATATAATGTATATTATATAAGGGAGAAAACTTATCATTGTCTCATATGTATTATAGTTATATACTTTCCAATTTATAAAAGTTACATGTTTTGAAAAATTTTCAGCAGACAGTTGCATATTAGTCTTTGGATGTATACATCTCTCTAATCAGATCTATAAACAAATATACTATCATAAACTAAAATTAAAATTGTTAATTTAACCGGTTATCAAGTGATTACTTAAAATGCTTTATCACAAACTGATATTTAAATAAATCTTAACATTCACAGCATTCAGTTTTTTTAAAATCAATTAATAGTCTAATATCAGATCACTCAAGAACACTTATCTTCATAGACTACAGAGCCTTTAGCTCCTAGCGCAGGTTTTGTAATTTTTTGCAAAGAGCATATAAACACTTTTAAAAAGATGTTATTGTTTAAACAGAGGATGAGATTTTAGCTTTACACAAATGTATAAAGTTTTGAATTCTGAAAATCATATGACTTTGAATTATAGCCAACTAAATTCCATGTCATAAATTTTTATGACATTTGTTGAAGGAGCATGATAAGACTATGAGGAAAACATGAAGGGTCACCCTCAGTGAGGGAGACTCAGCAGATTCAAGTTTAGGCAGCTGATTTTTCAAATTAGGAGAGAGAGTTGTCTGATCATGTATCAGGCATCCCTTTGGGGAAAATTTTCCACATACATTCATTTTTATATACAGATTATACATTAGAATTTTATCACCTAATAATTTGAGAAAATAATCTTAGAAGTTTCTTTTGCCTTTTTTGCAAAATGGTTTAGGAAAATGCACTTACTAGATTTAAATGTCTTGTCTTTTTAAACCTGAAGACACCAAGAACACTTGGCTTTATATTTGGCAACTTATGACTCAGATGTTTTATTACATACTCTTGTTTATTTTTCAAAAAGACTGTCTAAATCTTTTATGCTACTCATGTAAACAAAGATATTACATAAATAGGATTAATACTTTTATATAGTTCTTTGTCAAAGAAAATCCTAAAAGCTAGTGCACTTGAAACGTAGAAAGCAATGGACATGTGTGGGAAGCCCTTCTTGACCTCGTTGAGGTCCAGAAGAGTCAACATTTGTAATCCCAGGGATAAGTTGTTGCAATTCTAATAAGAAATTCCAGTCTACCAGTTCCAGTGTAATCCATGGTGAGAATAAAGACACTAAGGCATATTTGCAGTTGTGGGGCATCAAGGGGGTCCTAAGCTCAACTAGAACAATGACTAACTGGAACAAAGCCCTCAACCCAGGGCCAAACCCAGGTTTTATTAATTCATGAAGAAGAGAATGTCTCAGGGATGAGGGACTGAGAGAAAGGCAGGAAGTATGTGAGTGTTGTGAGCTGGGCAGGTAGGAGGCCTGATACTACCTCTGTAATATGCAGAGAAAGGTATGAAGAAAGAGTGACCTGCATGTCACAAATTGAGTAAATATCTCATGTATAGGAGTAGATGCTTTGACTCTGACATGTAATCTCTATGCCCTGACATCGCATGACCTGTTTCTTCAGACTCAATCCCAGCCAACGCTGGGACATAACTCGGCCTAGCTCATGCATACTAGTTCATAGCTATAGGTGGTGCATCACTGACCAAAGACTACACATCAGCACCTTGACTAGAGCTATTTGCATTGCTTGAAGTTAATTGAGGAGAAAAAGAAATATCCTAGTCAGTTCAGCACATATCAATACATGGAATTAGGTTTAGCCAAATGGTACCAAATGCTCTCCTTTCAAAGCTGTCCCGGTGGTCCTCCATGAACATGATATCTTAATTTTTTTAATAAAGGATAATATTATACTGATTGGCTAGTAACCAAAAGAAAATGTATGCTAGCTACTTTAAAGACATGTTTACTTTTATTTTACCAAACTGATTAAATTAACTCATTTGTTAAGTCATATGAATGAAAGCAATTGGCCAAATTAAATGAGAACTCAATTTAAATAGAGTTTTTTGGGGGATAAGGTACACCTGATGTACCACATAAATGTGTATGTGTTAATTTAGATCTTACTAAACTTTTGGCTTTTATTCACATTGAATCCAGCAGTTTTTATAGCAATAATAAGGTCTTAATGAGGCCATCTTTAACACCCCAAGTGAGTTTGGTAACCTTTGAATATCTGCATAATTGATTTTCATTTGTAATGGGCAAAACTTAGCCAGAAGTCTGGAAGGGCAAAAAGTACAAAAGATAGTAAAAGAGTCCAACAAATGTAGGTCAGCTACAGGAATTTTAGCAAATTATTAAACTATTAAGAAACAGATTAGCAGGTAGAAAAATAAACAAGACACACAAAATGATTACAGTAAGTCAGAGTACACTTGTAGTTGTATTGACCATGGTGGATTAAAATCATTCTAAATTTTTAGTTATAGATTTATAACTATAAATAGATTCTTTAGAATTTTTCCTAGGTGGTACCACTTAACACTTTATGTAAATCATAACAGATTTTCTCTGACAGTCTAAGGTACTCTACCATCATAGAGTTTAAACTAATATTAAATAAAGAGTTAAAGGAGAAAAAGAAAATAGAAATGTTGAACGTAATCAGATTACTTTTTGTGCATTTTAAATAAAGTTTAAGGACAATTTCTTTCACTGTCTAACATATTGAGATAAGCTGAATTATAGAAAAATTACATTTGAAAGAAATAAATTCTCTGCTTTAAAATGCTCCCATTATTTAAAATGCATTTTAAAGATGATATTTTGAGGATAGACTTTGAGTTGCCCATAATCTTTTAAGATGAGTATGTCTTTTATAATCTTTCTTGTATGCTTTGGAAAGACATAAAGAAAGACCAAAGAACAGAATCATTTTAGGTCTTCTAAAATCTGGGATCAGTCAATGTCTGTCCTATTAATGAGCTGTGTAGTCCCATTTTTCTGGAGTCTAACAGCACCAGTCAACCACATAATAGATATTAATTGCTCATTTTTCTTTCTGTTATTACCAGAAGCAGATGCTCCTGCTCTTTCATGTAGAAATCTTTCAGGCTCTAGGCTTTTCTTAAATATCTGAAGTATACAAACTTGTTTGTATCATTCATATTAACATAGAAGGGTAGGATAAAAACATACATAAAGGGTGGTTCACGCAAAAAAGCCATCCTCAATATTGTTAGAAACCTATTAACTTCTGTAGGGAATTCATCAAAAGTCTGTGTGGTTAAAAAAAAGAAGTTTGAGGATGTCCCTGTGTCCACAGTAGATACAAAGCACACACAAGTTTAGATAGGGAGATGAGCATGAGACTGAGATTATTTTAAGAGCTAGAAACCAATGAGATGGAGTGGTCGAATGAATTGAGATGAAAGTATTGCTAAGAAAACCTGAGAAGAGAGTTGTAGGTGATGGCAACAGGGCAGAGAGTATTAGGGACTGGGAAGACCATGCTACATGCATAGGAGATAATTCCAGCTTCCTGGTACAGAGCCTTTCTCCAAAGAGGAAGAGTAGATTAATTTCTACGCCAGGCATCTATGGGGCATGGTCCTGTGTATGCCTCAGTCCTCAGGAGAGCAAGGTACGGCCGGAGAACATGAAGCCCATTTTCCCCTAATGACATCGTGCTTCTAGCTGGGTAGAAAAAAGCTTGGCAGGCTGGGAATGCTTCTGTGGGTGGTGACCCAGTGACCTGAATATGATGCACTTTCCTGTCTTAAAGGTTTCTACAGCTGTGGGAAGCTCACAGGGAGCTCACAGCAGGCGTCCTCATGCCCAGGTAGAATCCACATTACTACTGCCTTGACTCCATCTGCAGGAGTTCTCTCTTTCTCTTCCTGTTAGTAGCCCCAGAGAATGCATTTCTGCTCTTTTTTCTTAAGGAATTAGAGAAGGAAAGCAAAATCTTTATTATTGTTTAGCCTCACAGGTTAAAAAAACAAAAGAGCTTTCTTTCAAGGAAGAGTAAATTTGAGTGTAAGTTAAGCACTCAGGAAGCATTCTTTAACCTGAATTTAGAATCCTCTAATCACTGAAAAGGCAAATTAAATGTAGAGGTTTGCAAAGAAAAGACCATGAAATCAAAGGACATAGATAAAAGAAAAGACAATTTTTTGCCTGAATATATCAAAATCAGTGCCTTAGTTTGTCTCTTGGTAGCTTACAAAAGGATATCATTGAAAAGAGTCCAAAGAGGCTTGCCCAGTAGTGATAGTGACTTCAAATTACTTCAGTCTTTTGATATTTTGTAGGCTTGCTCCTTTATGTCAGACAAAAGAATCGCAGGATACACCATTGAGAGGCATTAGAAAGGCTCAGTAAGCAGAATTAAAGAAGGATATACTAAGAAGGGAATGCAGGTTCTCATGAAGTGAGGAGCATTATGGTTTGGAATTGGGTGTTTTTATGTAGTTTTAAGGATGTCTTCAAGACAGGTAATATAGGAAGAATATTCCTACTGTCTTTCAGGCTAGTCACTT
>RJWT010037267.1:0-13084 GCA_004365215.1 Cuniculus paca | reverse complement strand
AAAAAGGGCCGGGGATGTGGCAAAGTACGAAGGCCCTGGGTTCTATCCCCAATACTGGAAAACAACAAAACCTTGCAAAATCACGAACTTCCCTCCCCGGAAAGGAGCGGTGGGGGAAGGGCCAGGCCTCGGCCTCAGGCGCTGCGCCCCGCCCTCAGCGCGGCGCCTTCCTACTGCGCATGCGGGGGGCGGGGCGTGGGTTGTGTTTTGACGCGCGCGGAGCGTGCGGCGGGGGGAGGGTGCTGTTTTCTGCCCTGCCCCCCTGCTGCCCCTGGTGATGTGTGTTTTCCGTCACAGGGGTCGCAGGCGCCGCTGGGGTCTCCGCTGTCTCGCGAGAAGGGCCACGCGCCCCTTCTCGCTCCGGCTGCCGAGGGTAAGCGGAGGAGTCGCCGGGTCCGCCTTCGCGGGTGCTGCCGTCACCGACCGAGCTTCCCGGGCCGCGGGGAGCTTTCCTCGGGCGCCCCAGCCGGGCCTGCGCCGGCGTCTTCCGAGGTGAGCCGGGTCGGGAACAATGGGCGCGGGTCGGGGGAGCCGGGCGAGCTGGCGCGCCCTCCGGAGCGGGAGCGGGGCCGGGGCCCTGAGGCACCGGGGCCCGGCGGGGTGGGAGTTCCGGCCGCCGGCCCACCTGTGGAGTGGCGCGCGGCCGTCGAGGGGGCCGTTTCCAGACTGCGCTCCCAGGGCGCGAGCGGAGCCGCGTACTGGAAGGAGCTTGGTTTTTGAGAGAGAAAACGGCCACTGAATCCGAATCGGGGCGCCCCCGTGGGCTGGGAGTGTGACCTTGGCGAGGTCCTCAGCCCTCTGCGCCTGCCTGTAAAATGGGAATGACAGTATTTTCGTTCGTGGTAGTTACGTAATGCACATGGTCGTTACACCCTGGGTGGCTCACTTCTCAACCGAAGCAGGCGGTTGTCTGTGCAGTGCTACTCATTCTGGGCCGGGCCTGTCTGCCTGCGACTTCAAGGACTGTCCAGTTAGAGCACCTTTCCTCATCGGGCTGCCGAGGCCTGAACTGGAAGGTGGGCAGTGCTCAGAGGAGGCTCATTGTGATTTAAGAGAAAACTGAATATAAAGTTTAGGCCGGTAATTTTCCAGATTATTTAAGGTAAGAAACAGCTATCCAGAAGTTAAGCGAACAGTGATGTGTTTTTGTTTTGGAGGGTTTTATGTTTCTAATATATGAAATGCAAAGATCTATATTCAGTCATAATTAGTCATGCTACATTCAGTCGTAATTAGAGGCTTCAGAGGGAAGGGATTCCAGTAATTGTTTTTATTGCTGGAATTGAAATTAAATTTAGTAAAATATAGTCAGTATGTCTTAGTTACTTTTTCTTGCTTAGACAAATACCACTCCTGAAATTAAAGGAGGAAAGGTTTCTTTAGCTCACAGTTTGCCGAAGTTTTAGTTCAGAGTCCATTTTCTTAAGTCAAGGTGGCACATGGCAGAGGGACAAGGAAACGAAGAAAAAGTACATGGTGTTGCAGGGCAAACAGGAGGCAACAAGCAGCTAGCAAGGCACCAGCAGCAGCAGGCGGCCTGGCCTGCCTTTCTGTCCTTTTACATCCATCTACGCTACTCACCCTTTGATGCCACTCACACCCAGGGTGGGCCTTAACATTTTCTACATCCAAAACTATGTTAAGCCAATCAATGGACTAATTTAATAATCATGCCCCCTTAATCCCAGCGTCCCACAATTTAATAAATCACACACTTTAGATCCAGCCATCTCCCAGAACTCCTACCGATGAGGCTTTGGAGGGACACCTAGATGCAACCCATAACACAATTTATAGATCCTATAACTTTTGTTTCCTCTTGGAATTGATGGTTAAATGCAGTTTGAAAAGAGGTACCGTGATTTCTTTCAGGTAACAAAGAGCATGACTTAGGTTGTTTTTTTATTTAAGGTAGCTTTCTAGTTCATTTACTAGCAAATCTTTTTAGCCACTTGTGAATCTTATTTTTAGTCACTTTGCCTAAGTATATTAAGTACAATAATTACATTAAGTGTGGTGATCATCTGGTTATTATAGACTGTCCTCTGTCTGAACTCTTATCAGGTATGATTGATGACAGCTGCCAAAATTAACTTTATTTTCACATAGGTAGGGGAACAATTTTGTGTTCTTAGTGTGTACCAAGCACAGTGTTGAATATTTATGTAGAATATATAGAATATATCCCTTCACACAACCACCTGTTAAAATGGGTATTGTTACTTAGTCGGTTTAAGCATTGAGAATAAAGTCTCAAGAAATAACTCCATGTCAACACAATTTAAGAAGTGATGGAAAACTGGGAGTGGTACCACATACCTGTAATCCCAGCACTTAGGAGACTGAGACAGAAGGATTGTCTATTCCAGGGCAGCCTTGGCTTCATAATTCAAGGCCAACCCAAATTACAAAGTGAGATCCTGTCTCAATAACAGAAAAAGAAGTGGTGGTGATTCTTAATATCAGCACAGCATTAGGATTATCATTCAGATATAATCAAATGATTCTATTTTATACCCAGTAATAACTAAGGAATGCCATAGAAGATGATAAAAATTATATTCTGTCTATAAAATTTACCTCTTTGAGCAGGACGTGGTGGCACACACCTGTTATTCCAGCAATCTTGAGGCCCAGGCAGGGGAAATTTCATTAGTTTGAGGCCAGCCTGGGCTACATAAGCAAGTTCAAGGCAAGCTTGCACAACATAGCAAGACCCTGCCTCAAAAACAAACAAACAAAAAAAACCTTACATCTTTGATGTAATGTAAGTCATTGGTTTTTAATATATTTACATAGTTGAGCCAGGGGTTTAGCTCAGCGGCGTTAAGTACCTGCCTGGCAAGTGTGACGTCATGAGTTCGATCCCTGGTACCAAAAAAATATATATATATATCTATAGATAATAGATATACATATGTATTTACATAGTTGTGAAATCATTACCATAATCTAATTGTAAAAATTTTCATAATCCCAGAAAGCTCATTGTCAGCACCTCTGTACTGCCCAACTTCATAAATTTGCCTATCCTGGATATTTCATATAAATGTTATACAGTATGTGGTCTTCATCACAGATTTTTTTTTGTTTGTTTGTCATTGGGTGTAATATAAAGATATGTCCATGTTGTGATGTACATGTATTCATTACTTTTTATTGCTGGACAATCTATTTTATGTGTGAACCACATTAAACTTTCATAAGTTAGTGGAGATTTTAGTTTCTGCTTATGAACTATTATGACTGTGAATATACAGACTTCACATGCCAAGTTTCTTTGGACATATTTTCATTTTTCATGAATACATGTGTGGAATTGCAGATCATACAGTAATTCTACCTCATTTGTATTTAACAGTTCTAGTATTTAGTGATGATTTTGAAAAGAGAACTCTTTACTTGATCAACATCATTTGCTAAAAAGTGAAATATATTCCTGTGTAGAATATAATTCCTGTGTAGAAACAAGAGAGAACTGTTCTTTTGTTTTTGTTTTTAACTTATTATGGAGGATGCTGTTAGCACTTAGCCTTAGCTGTCAAAGTTGTTAACAGGCTATAAAACTTAAGAGAGAAAAGACCAAAGTTTCTCTTTTTTTGTTTCTTCATTTGGGAAGGGATCTTGTACTGGAGAGTAAACCCATTTGGTGCTGGGTTACGATTTATTTATTTTGAAGCAAGATGTTAGTAAATTGCTCAGGCTTGCCTTGAAATTACGGTTTTCTTTATCAGCCTCCAGAGTAGCTGAGGTTATAGACCTAAAGTTCCATGTTTAAAAAACATCATACATAATTGAGATTGTGTATTATTTGAATTTTAAGTTTGCTAACAAATTTCTTTATTAAATTAAGGGTTGTAATTTTTATGTGAACTAGAAATATTCAGTAAGCACTGAAATTCTGCCTTACAAAGAAATACAGTGTATTAACCCTGAAATTCACCAGTCTTTTTCCCAAGTCTGATAATCCCTTCCTTATGGTGGGAGGGGGTACCCTAAAGTCTCATAGACATACCCAACCTGTAGCCCAGAGGCTATTTGCCCTTGTTTTTTTAGTGTTATGATAACAAATACAAAAAAGGAAGTTTTGTGTGTCACATGTATTAACTATATTATGCATTTTAAACGTGACCCAAGACAATACCTTTTCACTCAGTGCAGTTCTGGCTGGTCAGAAGATTGGACACGCATGGTAGAATTAATATGGATTTCTTTGGTTTACAGAGCTAGTGTTTGGTGAAACCTGGTCTTTTTGTAACTCCTGCAGTTAGTTTGCTCCCTATTCTTTCCTATCCCTTTCATTCAACACACACATACAACCTCTGATTCTATGTTTTTATTTTTATTATTTTTATTTTGTTAAGTAGATTATAAAGCATTATAGAGGGAAATGCTAAGAAATTTATGCCATGAAGTTTAAAGTTTAGATATATTGACAAGGGGTAGGGATGTAGCTCAGTGCATAGCATGCTTGAAGCCCTGGATTCAATGCTTAGTGTTGAATGTAAATAAAAAGATACAAAGGCAACCCACATTATGTACTTATTTTAAATTCTGCTTTCTGAGGACTGTAAAATATTTGAGGACAGTGGTAATCTTTGCATTTTCAATCCAGAAAATAGAAGACTAGAAATACTTGGGCCCTCTGACAAAAACATTTATTATTAATTCTTTTTTAAATTACAGGTCTGAAAAGCCAACATACTTTAGATGAATGTGTTTAATTTGAAAAACGTGTGATGAGACACTTTATTGCACAAATACAGGTTTTGATTGTAGGTTTTGTTTTTCTTGTAGTTTGTCAACACCAATGAATTTATTACTGTGTTTAGAAAATTTTGTTATTTAACTAAATTAGTATTTGACCAGTGATGGATTTTCGTTTGATGGAAGAGGTAGAAGATGACTAATAGACTCAGGGAAACATAAAAGAAAAAAATTAATATTTAATAAACACAAAATGATGAGTACAGAGTTTAGCAAAAGAAGGAACTTACAGGTAACAGTGCCAAAATATAGTGTACATTAGATTTCAGGTCTTGCAAGTTCATTTTTTACCTTATGAGCTGGTGTAAACAGATAAATTTAAGGAAAACAAAACTAATCTTTAAGATCCTAGTGGTCCTTTCAGCAATGATACCTGGGAAGATTAAAAACATGATTTCAGGATACTTTTTGGTTTGACTTTTAGATTAAATAAAAAAGCTAAGGAATGCTTCTTGCAAGTGCAAGTAATTAACTGGATATAGTACTATAGTAATATTACTATAATATAATATAGTGATAATAATTGTGGCTTATTACCTTTACTCCTCAGTTACTATGAACCAGGTACTATTAGAATGTATTGCATGTATTTCATTTAATTTTCACTAAAGATCTTGGTTTTTTTTTTTTTCTTTTTTGTGAATCCCAGAAAACCATAGAACTGATTTAAGCATATAAAGTTAGTGAATCAATAGTATACACTGTTCGTTAGGTATATATATATGAAATATATAACTATACATAAAAATACCATCAGCTGAGAGCTGAGTCCTCATTGACTGAGGACTGTGGCATTTGCCTTTTATTTCCCTTTCCTCCCAGAGAGAGAAATAGGAATGGAAGATAAGGGACATTTAAAAACGTTTGGGATAATTGGTTTAAAAAATTAATTATTAAATGTGAGTGGTGAATACAAAGGTATTTGTTGTCTTTTCTTTTGTCCTTTGTTGTATGTACCAAATACTTCTCAACTATATTTTTTAAGAATGGTGGAATGTTATTAACATTTGAGACCTCATTACTGTATGTACTGAGCACCATTTTAATGCCTTTTGACATCTTTATGAACCTGTAAGGCAGATTCTGTTATCACTAACCTGCAGATGAAATTCAAGGCAAACAGTAACACTGATAGTGCAAAATGGGGTTCAGCGCTAGGAAACCTGATTTTACCATTTATGCTTTTAGGTACTATGTTATTATGATACAGTGCCTCTTTATATTATAATAAAAATAAATCACTTAAATATTTTCACCAAAATATGTTCCAAGGTCTTAATTTGCAATTTGTTCAAATTTTTTTTAGTCATTCCTCTTGTCAGGTTACTGATATATTTCTTTCCCTTTTACAGATAATGGCATCAGCTGCTAAGGAATTTAAAATGGACAACTTTTCACCTAAAGCTGGCACTAGCAAATTGCAACAGACAGTACCAGCTGATGCATCTCCTGATTCTAAGTGTCCTATATGCTTGGATAGATTTGATAATGTGTCTTACTTAGATCGCTGCTTACATAAGTTCTGTTTCCGCTGTGTACAGGAGTGGTCAAAAAACAAAGCTGAATGTCCACTATGTAAACAGCCCTTTTACTCTATTTTCCACTCTGTGAGGGCAGAAGATGACTTCAAGGAGTACGTCCTAAGGCCTTCATGCAATGATACTCATGACACCTCACGTGATCGACGATTTCGCTACCGTACAACTATGACAAGGGAAAGAAGTGCTTCTGTATGTCCATCTAGTAGTACTTTGAGTAGAAGAACAACTACTCCTCCAGATAGTGGAGTTATATTTGAGGGGTTCGGTATTTCAAGAAGACCTAGAGATGTTGAAATTCCTCAATTTATGAGAGAGATTGCAATAAGGCGGCAGCATACTGCAGATGAGAGATCTTTGCGGAAAATTCAAGAACAAGATATTATTAATTTTAGACGAACTCTGTATCGTGCTGGTGCTCGAGTTAGAAATATTGAAGATGGTGGCCGCTACAGGGATATTTCAGCTGAATTTTTCCGTAGAAATCCAGCTTGTCTTCACAGACTAGTCCCTTGGTTAAAACGTGAACTTACAGTGCTTTTTGGAGCTCATGGGTCTTTAGTCAATATTGTCCAGCATATCATCATGAGTAATGTTACTCGCTATGATTTGGAGAGTCAAGCATTTGAGTCTGACTTAAGACCATTTTTACTTAATCGGACTGAGCACTTTATACATGAATTTGTCAGTTTTGCTCGGTCTCCTTTTAACATGGCCGCTTTTGACCAGCATGCTAATTATGATTGCCCTGCTCCAGGAGGCAGCCATTCTGATTCTTCAGTAATAACAATATCTCCAGATGAGACTGAGACCCAAGAGCTGGATATTAATGTAGCCACTGTCAGTCAGGCACCGTGGGATGATGAAACTCCAGGACCATCTTACTCAAGCTCAGAGCAGGTACATGTTGCCATGTCTTCCCTTTTAAATACTTCTGACAGTTCTGATGAAGAACTTGTCACAGGAGGAGCCCCATCTCAAATGCAAGGAGTACAAACCAGTGAGGACCTAAATAATGACAGTGATTCTTCAGATAATTGTGTCATTGTTGGGTTTGTTAAACCACTAGCTGAGAGGACCCCAGAACTAGTTGAACTCTCATCAGATTCTGAGGAGTTAGGCTCTTATGATAAAATGGAGACGGTGAAGATGCAAGAACAAGAGCAGTCTTACAGTTCTGCTGATAGTGATGTTAGTAGATGTTCATCTCCACATTCTGTCCTTGGAAAGGATGAGCAAGTGAATAAAAGTCGTTACGATTCTGGTACAAGAGTCAAATCAAAGAAAGAAGAGAAACGTTCGTCAGCTGCCAGAGATCTGAGTTCATCCATGAGAGGAGACAGAGACTGTTCCCCATATAACCATAGACACAGAAAGAGGGGAAGATCTAGAAGTTCAGATTCACGTTCCCAGAGTAGAAGTGGGCATGATCAGAGGAATCATCGAAAGCATCATGGAAAGAAAAGAATGAAAAGCAAACGGTCCAGAAGTAGGGAGAGCAGCAGACCTAGAGGGAGAAGAGATAAAAAGAGATCGAGAACTAGAGACAGCAGTTGGTCACGAAGAAGCCAGACACTTTCTCTAAGTAGTGAAAGCACAAGCAGATCAAGGTCTCGGAGCAGTGATCGCAGCAAAAGAAGATCACAGAGCAGAAATAGAGATCGTTACTACTTAAGGAATAATTATGGTAGCAGATATAAGTGGGAGTATACCTATTATAGTAGAAACAAAGATAGGGATGGCTATGAATCATCTTACAGAAGGAGGACTCTGTCTAGAGCCCATTTTTCTAGACAATCTTCAAGCCCTGAATTTAGAGTTCAGTCCTTTTCTGAAAGAATAAATGCAAGGAAAAAGAATAATCACAGCGAAAGGAAATATTACTACTATGAAAGGCACAGATCAAGAAGCCTATCTAGTAATAGGTCAAGGACAGCATCTACAGGACCTGATCGGGTGAGAAATGAAAAGCCTGGGGGGAAGCGAAAATACAAAACACGGCATTTGGAAGGTACTAATGAAGTGGTTCAACCATCTCATGAATTTGCTTCTAAAGTAAAGGACAGTCATTACCAAAAATCTTCATCAAAATTTGATGGAAGCTACAAAAATGAGAGTGATAGCTTTTCAGACAGCAGATCATCAGACAGAGAGACAAAACACAAGAGAAGAAAAAAGAGGACCCGGAGCCTAAGTGTGGAAATAGTTTATGAAGGAAAAGCTACTGATACAACTAAACATCATAAAAAGAAAAAGAAAAAGCATAAGAAGAAGCACAAGAAGCACCATGGAGATAATACACGTTCCCCAGTTGTCATTACCATTGATAGTGATAGTGATAAGGATTCAGAGGTAAAGGCAGGTATAGAATGTAACAATAGTGGTCCTCAAGACTCTCTACAAAATGAATTTTTGGCTCCTTCCTTAGAACTGTCTGAAACTAAGGATGTAGTTACAATCGAGGATGAATTTGGTGTCCTGGACAAGGAGTGTGGCACAACCACACTTACTAACAACTTGAATAATGCCAACAAAACTGTGGGTAATATTCCATCTCAGGCAGCTTCAGTTGAACAAACTGTTGATGTAAGAGAAGAGTGCACGTTTGCCTCTGATTTGGAGAACCAACCCATTAATGTATCTATTCAGACTGAGCCATCAAACCACTTGCCATCTCCACGGACATCACTATTGTCACTGACTTGGTAGAGACTGATATGTCTAAAAACTGCCAGAGCATTACATAGGAATTCAGATGGTATAAGAAAAAAAAAATAAACTGTCACCAACTACAGTATATTTAAAGATGACTTTTGTTGAAAACTTTTCCCCCTTAAGATATTGTGATTTTTTTTGTTCTAATTTGTAAAAATCATTTGTTCAAAGCATATGTATGTCCTGCCCTCAGAAATACGCACTTTTGAAAGTGAAAATGATATTACTACTAGCAGTTTATTTAAAACTTGGGATCTTTTTTTAAATAAAAAATATAACTTTTAGAAGTTACTTCATAAAGCCATATGTATTGACGTATTTTTAAGGTAGTCAATGAGTATTTTTGAATTTTTTTTGAGAATTTTTCTGGAAATGTGTTATAAGCTATAAGAGTCCCTTTGAACAGTCTTTATTTTTCTTCTAAAAGATTTGTATGACTCAGAACCATTTCTTCAGGCTAAATTGAGACATTTTAATCTGCATAGTTTATCTTGACTTTCAGCCAAAAGAAAAATTTAGTATTTCCTTTATATACTTGTTTATCTGGACTGCCAGTGAGACAAATGTGTATTCAACAGAAAAATAAAATAATAATTCCTTAAAAAAAGATTTAGAAAATTTCCTATGCAGTATTGTTCTTCAAAAAATATTTTTACAGTACTAGAGCCAAAATCTTGAAAGGTGATCAACATTTACACATACCTCACAGTTTCAGTGCTTATTTCAGTTTTTAAGTCTGAATTTGAGGAATATCTCACTTGCTTTCTATCTTCAGCAAAACAGTTTTGGAGCATTTAGCTTACTAAAAAAGCTGTTGCCAGACTTTAAATTGGTCGTTCTTTCACATGAAGTGGCTGTTTATTTTTATCCTGTTTTAGAGAAGATAAAATTACTCTACATTTAGCTTGATAACAGGATTGCTAGTGAATAGCAGGAGATTGAATTACATCTAAAGTCAGCCTTCAGTTTTCTTGCTTGCCACATTCGTTCATTCTTCAATTGGAATGCCTGCTATGTGGCAGGTCTGTATTAGGTGGTGCACTCCTTGCCTTCATGTGATTTACAGATTGTTGAAGTAAGATAATATTTAGGTAAACATAACAAAGTTTACTGGGTTCTCTGAAGAGAAAGTATAATTATTAAGAGTACATAATGGGAACCACAAACTATTAGGTTCTGAAGAGTATAATTTCTGTATAAGAAAATATAATAGAATCTAATCAAAGGTACAAATAATGGCTCAGTTGAAATCTAGAAAACAAGTTGATATTAAGATAGTAATTAGTGTTAAAATATGTGCAGTGATCCTAAGGCAGGACAGGAGTGTAGCATATATCAAGAAGACAGGATTAACCAAATGACTGGGAACAAGATTTGTAAACCATTTTTTATTTTATCTTAATGGCAGTAGAAAACTGATAATTTAAAACTGATGTTCACAATTTTTAGTAATCTCAAATATGTAATAGTGGCAGGCCTATAGTTTGAAAATTTTAAAATTACTTTCATTTAGCCAAAAATGCCTAAGTCTTTGATTCCTTCCTCTCCTTTAGTCCCCTCATCCAATCATCAAATCTCTTCTATTTGAGGGACCCATACCATCCAGTCAATCAGTAGCTTTCTCACCTGTACTGCCTTAATGGATTTGCCTTCATCTGCTGTTGCTCCACCCCCTCCTCTTCCCTCCCCGTCTCCATTTAGCCTGATAACAGGCTTGCTAATGAATAGCAGAAGATTGAATTATATCTAATTCACTTACACTTGTTTATGTAGCCTGGGCAGGCCTCAGCAATCCTGCTTCAGCCTCCTGAATGCCAGGATTACAGGAATACACTACCATGCCTAGCTCTCTATCTTAAGGCAACATTCAGAAGGTCTTCAAAAAACATTTTTTGTTTCCTTAAAACCTTTCAGAAGCTTCTCATTTTTAGGGTATTGAAAGACTGAAAAGTGCAACATGATAATGATATATAAATGCCTGTCCAATCAAACTGGTCCATCTTAAGTGTTTCTCCCACCTTCACACTCAGGCCACAATAGGCTGCTTCAGACATTTGGAGATGGTACTTGCTACATCGGAGCCTTCACATGTATTTTTGTTTTGCTGGGAATTGAACATCACTTGGCTAAATTATTAAAAGTGTGCTTGTTACACCCATTATTTCCCATTAATCATTTGCTTTTGAACTGTCCCAGGATCCAGAGAGCTCATCAGACTTGGTAATTAAAAAATAACTTTTCTTCTGCCACTATGAAAGTCCTATGACAAACTGTCTTGCTATACCATTTTGTCACACCTTTAAAATCATGGGTGAATGAGTAGGTACTAGAGATTGACTCAACTATATAAACTTTTAGTCTAATATTCTTTTAACTTGTCTGTCTGAATTTAGTTCCATGATTTTATTTCAGGTGTTCAGTTTGTAACTGGTGATTTGCTTTTAATTTTGCAATCAAAGCCTTTCATGTGTGCTCATAAATGCTCCCCAGGTTTACAACTTGTTACTATATTACTTCTTAGTATAAATTACTTGATTCTTAGCTTTCTGGGTAAACTAGCCAAGGGTTTCAATAGCCCATCCAATTTGTAGTAGCAATGGGCATTGTGTGCAAAGGTGCAGGGGACTTACATAAGGCAAGCTGACAACTAGACCATGCTGGGAATTCAGTCATCAGGAGTAATTGTGGTAGTGCATCTCTGGACTTGGTAAAATTTTCAGAAAACATTTTGGGTTGCTGAAACCCAAATTTGATTTGGTATGAACTGTTCCCAGCTCTAAATCTCCCTACCAACGGAGGCAAGGAATGAGAAGTAGAGGGAGAGTAATTAATTGTGTTCACAATATGGACCATCAAGATTTACAGTATAGACTTCTAACTTTAAGCTCATATCTAGATACAATTAAATGTTAAATGATTAAATTCCTATGATACTATACTGTAAGGCCAAGCACGCCCATTGCGCACATCTTTAGGAATATTTTGGTGGGAAGCTACATCATAATCACACCCTTGCTTCTCAGTATGAAATAAAGAATAGCATCAGCTGTATGTTCTCAAACTAACATCTTCACTCCACAAGGTACAGGCTTATGAATGGGATAAGATACTTGGTCTAGTGACTGACTCTTCTAGAGAAAGTGGCTTTTATAGTTACTATATATTTGCTCTTGTGATTTTTGTTTTCTTTTTGCTAACTGTAGATTCTCATTCTGATTATTACAAGCAAACTTATAGGCCTATAAAAGTACTTTATTATTTCTGGGCTTTAATTTGTACTGAAATTACTACACATTTACAAAAAATGTTGACATTGTCACATTTTACTTTATATTGATCAGTATATGCAGTATTTTTTCTTAACCATTTAAGTTACATATATAGTAGCACTTTATCCCTTAGTATTTGAGCATGAACTTTCAAAAAATAAGCGTATACATAACAGTATTATCAGCAAGGAAATCTAATATTGCTAAGCTAATCTGTAGTTTATATTATTACAAGTATTACTCCTAACGTCTTTTGTACCAGTTCCTCCCTTCTCCCTATAGGATATAGCCCATGAAAGAACTTCGTTATTTTTAAAGTCTCTCTTAATGTGAAACTGTTCTTCAGCCTTTATTTTTTCATGACATTGACACTTTTGTAGATTATACTCAATTTCTGGTTTCATTCACAATTACATTTAGATTATGGATTTGGGACTAGGATACTACACAGTGTCGTAATTCTCAAGTATTGTATCTGGAGGCACCTGTCCATTGCACTTTAGTGATATTGGTGACGCTAATTAAAATTTGGTCACTTGTTTGGCTTGTCCAGTTTCTCTACTATCTAGTCACATTTTTCCTTTATAACCAGTATGTGGGGAAATACTTCTAAATCATTTAAGTATCCTGTTCTTCATAAGCTTTCTTCTGTCTCAATTTAACATTTGCTAATGGTTCTTGCCTGCTTCTATTTTTACCTTGCTTGTAAAATTGGGGTTTTCTAACTCCATCATTACTTTTATATTTACTAGGTGGCAGTTTGCTATAAGTAGAGGTTTTCATTTTTTTTTTTTT
>RJWT010037266.1:0-13092 GCA_004365215.1 Cuniculus paca | reverse complement strand
GTTTGTTTGTTTGTTTGTTTGTTTGAGCCAGAGTCTTGCTGTGTAGTTCAGGCTGCCCTTGAACTGGAGAGTGATCCTCCTGCCAAAGCCTCCTGTGTGCTGGGATCACGAGCCTGTGTCACCACACCCAGCTCAGGGCTATGTTTTTAAATGCTGCACTTCTCTCAGGCCAGCTGCAGTTTTAAATGTGCTCACTGCCTGTTACCTCTGTACCCCTGTGCAAGCTTTCACTGAGTGTTCTCCAACAGCTAGATTTGTGTTCTCTGGGAAACCATCATTGCAGTGTGTAGCAGGCACCAACTTGGAATCAGTTCCCTCCTTGGGAAAAAGGGGGACTTGGGGGAGAGAGAGTTTGTGTAGGGGCAGCAGGGGACAGATGGACTTCTGACCTTTGTGGGGTGAGTGGTGAGTAGATTAATCACAGACACTATCACCACAGCTCTTACCGCTTGGCACGTGGTAGGTTCTTAACAAACAACAGCAATAGTAGAGACAAATATTATCTAGCACTTTCCACCTGCCAGACACTGTTTTAACTGCTTACTTATATCAACTTTGACGTTCTTATTTAAAATGCTGTAAGATTTTGCCTTTTGTGCCCAAAATTGAACTAGAAAGAGACCAAGCAAGGATGCACGTGACTATAAAGCAAGGCACTGTCTGTGCTAAGTGCTTCCATTGGTCATTGCATTTGATTCTCATCCCTGTGAAAGAATGTCATTGTCCTCATTTCGCAGAAGAGACTGAACTTCAGTTTCCTAAAGCCACAAAGCTAAGTGGTAGACCCAAGATTTCAACCAGGGCTGAACCTGACTCTGACACAGCTAGGGACTTAACCCCCCACCCCCGTATTTCCTGCTTAAGCGAGCTGTCAGGCTGTCAGACAATGTCCAAAATTGTACAAATTCCAGCTGGGCCTTAACTGATGTAGCCTCCAGCCACTAATGTCCTGGGATTGGTTAGAAGTTCAGGGCCTGAGGAGGGTGGCAAATGCCCCATCAACCCCTCCCAGCAAAGTCCTCCAGTAAAGATGCCTTCATTTTGGCAAGGATTAACCTGGTGAGGGAGTGAGAGGCCAACAAAAAGAGACAGTGATTCCAAGAGGAGGAAGTTCTCCATAATCTTGAGACCAAAGGAAGGGAGAGGGGAAGGAAAAGGTTGTATGTGTGTGTGTGTAGAACTGGAAAGACAGACACAAAGTTGTCAGGGAAGTTGGGATTATGGGAGCTTTTATTTTTTCTTTTCTTCTTTGTTTCTCTGTATTTCATGCTTTTTTTCTGTAATGAGGATGTGCTACCTAAAGAATGGCATGAAATAATAAAATGATAAAATTCTATTGTTGAATATAAACTATATAATTAGACTAAATATTTATTATTATGAGTTAGCTTATTTATAAACTAATAGTATTTTGTGTTTTGTATATTTATTTATGGACCAAGTACTGCCTGACCTCCTATTTGTCAAAATGTGTATTTTTCTTACAGTTTATAATTACCATCTATGGAACCAGGAATATCAACAGAAAATGTATAAGATAAAAAACAGAATATAATGGAAAATTGTGAGTTGTCCAAAACTGTATATACTGTATGTGCAACGCAGTTGTCAAATGTTCTGTGATATAATCATGTTACTAATATTTCAAAAGATAATGAAAAAATGTATGCTTTTAAGATATTCTTGTTTGTAACTGTCAACTGACTTGCTGTGGGAGCCCAGCAGGAAGCCCCAGATTTGGTGGTCCCTTAGCCCCCATCATGTCACAAGCCTCCGGCTCCCCTCCCGCCTTGCACTCAGTTGACACGTAGCCCATATTTACAGGTCCGTCTATAAATGAGGATTCCAGATCTGCCACCTGCTTCCACCACTAATTCACAATACTACTTGAAGCTCCTTCCCAGCTCCTTCTGGGAAACTGGAAGGGTTTTATTATATTTTTAAGGAATATGAAATCTCACAAAAGGCAAAATCTTACAGCATTTTAAATAAGAACCTTATGTCACAGATTTCTAAGAGAAGTAATATTCTTAGGTTATCAGAAGTAAGTCCTAACACTGTCTCCCTTGGGCTTTGTCACTAGTGGGCCCCTGCAAACCAGCACACTGCCCTCCTACATCTCCAGGATTGCCCTTGAGGAGTGGAGTGAGTGGGGTCCAGCCCTTCTCCTTCCTCTCATTCCATCTCTTCTGGAGGGTGCTTTCTTCTTGGCACCTCTATCCCACAAGAAGGGCCAAATATCGTTTGGTCTTGTTGGGAAAACAAGAACAACCCTGTCAACATAGGACCCTCTGTACCATTGTAGAAGGGGCACTGTGGTGACTGGGTAAGGATGAGCAGATGCTCATGTAAGATGGCACAACACAGCTAGAACTGGGTAGAATTTCACAGGGGTTTCTTCAGTAAAGTAGAACAAAGAACAATGAAAGCTGCTCTTTATTGCCTTGAATGGCAAAGTCTTTTGATTGTTTTCAATGTGCATCTAGAGACTTGACATTCTGAAGAACGTGTTTCTAGTTCCAAGAGTGAGGGAGCCCTAAACTGTAAAACTATACAAGCACAAAGTCATGAAAACTCCCTAATGCGCATCCCCTCCTTAAATGAAATGCCATCATTTTACCCTTACTATCTCTTCTGCAAAACTTCCAAAATTATTCTGAAAAGCTACCTCCTTTTTTTAAACAGAAACTTGATAACAATCTCCCTCCCTTTCCTGTTTGTGTATCAGTTGGTGGGAATTTGTACTGCTTACCAAAAACTCCATGTTTTTTATTCTATTTGATTTTCATAACCCTGGGAGATGGGATTATTGTTCTCATTTTATTGATGCAGAAAAAAGTGCTACATTACTTTCCTAAATTTGGTGTGGAGGAGATGAAACTTGAACTCAGGTCCTTCATATCAAATATCTTATCCTTTTCACACTTTAAGAATATATTGCTGGATGTTTTAATACAAGCAGAGAAAGAAGGCAATGTAAGAACAGGACATCAGGAGAGGCAGTTTATATTTCTTCAGTGTGTGAGCACCATGCCACGTTCCAGCAGATCTGTCCAATAGAACTGCTGCGATGATGCCAATGTTCTTTACTTGAGCCACGCTATGGCAGCGACTAGCCACAGCCACCTGTATACATCTCTACTTAAAATATAGTGGCATGACTATTGAGGAACTGATTTTCTAATTTTATTTAATTTTAATTTGCTTAAATTTATGTTAAAAAAAATACACATAGCTAGTAGTTGTTGTGGTGAGCAATGCAGGTCAGAACACAGAATCCCTGCTAGGTGCATTCTGAGATGTCACTCATGCAGGTGACTGACAGGTTGTGTTTGCCTCAGTCCTTAGGGTGAAGGTCAGCATCCCCAGACATTCACAGTAGGCCCGCTGCCCCTGGGGAAAGAGAAGATGTGGTTCAGCGTTCTGGGTTGCACATGCCCCGTTGCAACCTGGCTTGGGCTAGGGCTGCGACGCTAGGGTCCAGCGGGGCTCTGGCTCCCCCTACAGGACATGGCCAGTATTGCTGTCTACTTCACTCTTGCCTCCCAGAGCCCTAGTCCAGAAGCCTCAGCTTCTTTAGGCAAGCCAGCACAACATCATTAAACAATAGAAGTAGTCATCTGCCTGCTCAAAGTCATATCAGAGAAAGGAGAAGGGCCTTAGACATAATTTCTTCAAGTCCCTCTTCTGCTGTTCTGCAGTTGAAAATCCAAGGCCACGAGAGATGATCAGTCTGTCTTTGGCCTCTTTGCCCTGAGGAATGACCCACTCTGTCTGCAGATAGGACAGGAGCATGTGCACAAGCAAGAAAAACAAGAGCTGTCTAGTCCAGGACAGGAAGAGGTCCACCTTCTGCCTGTTTATATCCATACAGTAATTCCTTAAAATTGGTGATGAGTAATGGATACGCTTGGCAAAGAGAACCAAGTTTCCAATCATTTAACCATAATACATAATGTTTTACTCACTTATTGGTGAAATAATTTCCATCTTACTCTCAAAGATTTTCTGTAATATAACTGTATTTTTTTAAACTCTTCCTTGTCTAGATATTCAGCTTTGCTCTCAAAACAAAAACTTCTAAATGATAGGCAACATTTACCCATTTTGGGGTAAGGAACTACAAAGAAATCTTTACACTCTTTCAAGAAGAAAGCTTTTCTTCATGTCTAACTTTGCTGATTTCTTAGTCCCCTCTGACTCAACTGCAGAATGCTCAGCCCAGCCAGATGAATGGGTCAGTAGCAGATCACATTCTGCTCAGAACACATAAACTGTAGCTGGCAAACTTTGTTCAAGGCCCAAAGTTCAAGGTTTCAGCTGTGGCCATGCTGATTACACCACACTTAGAGAGCTGAATAACATTGTTAGGCACCACCAAAATGTATCAGAGGATTTGTTGCAACAGATATATTCAAAATTAATCATCCCAAAGTTTCAACAACCAGGAAACAGTCATTGTAGGTGAGTAGTTGAGGTCCCTCTGGATAGTATATCTCACTTTTAATGATGCTGTTTGAGTATACAGCTCCATTCCTTTCTATAATTAGAACAAATAAATATTTTCAAGTGAATGCTTATGGCAGACTTTGGAAATATTAACCTATTACCAGAGTTATGTTGCAGAAGGTGAAGTCTGGATTTTAACATGAAAAATATAGTCAAAGCTTCACTCATCTCAAAACAAAAATGAAGCAAAAATTAATGCCATGGGACTGATGTCTGATGTCTGGCCCAAAAGATGAGGGCTGCTGGCTTTCATTTTACTACTTGGAAAGTTGTTTAATTATTCAAACACTGCCACAGTAAAAGGCAAATTAGATTTGGAGCTTAAAGTAATGGATAGAAATGCCAAGTCTTTCACATAATGACTGTGGGTGATTAGATTACTTTTCAAGAATATTCACTCTTGTACCACCTCTATGAAAGAATTGTGATTCCTTGCTTCTTGACTTTGAACTTGGCCACATGACTTGTTTGGGCCCAAAAGAATGGTGGAAGACATGATGAAAAAGAAGACTTGAAATATATACATGTGCTATAAATGGGTTCTTGAACCTTTGTCCCAGCTGGACCACTGGTCCTAAGGAAAAGAGAGACATGGGACAAGACCTGGTCCAACTTTTCAAATTCAGCCAGGATCAGCAAAATCTCAACTGACTTAAGCACAAATAAATGTCTACTACCTTCAGTTTGGGGATGGTTTCTAATACAGTTTCTGACTGATGCTTGGCAAAGGCTTGGATTTGGTTCGCATGGTGTCTTGGTTACTTTTCTCTGGTTACCGGGACAAAACATCTGATGTCCAAAATGAAGGAAGGAGAGGTTTATTTCTTACAGTTATGGAGGTGTTAGTCCATACTCAGCTGGTTCCAAGGCAGGGAAGTGTGGCTGAAGGGCAGCCATTCGTGGTGGCTGCAAGCAGCAAGAGCAAACTGAGCAAAAGAGAGAAAAACATGTCTCCCTTCCGACCTTACATTGTATGTCGGCTCCACCCCTGGGAGGGTGCAGAACTCATACCGCCAATCCCAGCACTAGACAATGAATCAATCACAAATGCTAGATTCAGCCACTTCCATGACTACATGAGGCTTGGGGGGTGTCACCTACAAACCATAACACATGGGTATTGTGATAGCTGCTAGATAGTGGTCTAAATGATTACCACTTTCTCTATGTAAGACCAAATAGTGCCTTCCAACCTCATTTCAGTGTGCCCAGCGTGGTATATAGTGACAATTTAGCTAAACTAGGACTGATATCATACAACAGTATAGATAGCCCTTCCTGGACCTTGTTGCTGTCTGGTGAAGTTTATATTTGTAATCCCAGAGAAAAGTTATTGGAATTCTAGAGAGTTAATTCCAATCTGCCACTTCCAGTGCAATCGTGGTGCAAATAAAGACACAAATTCATCTATAAAATGGTGGGGAGTCATGGAGATCCTAAGTCCAGTAGGAAAGGCCTCGACCCAGGGCCAAACCTGAGTTTTACTAATTTGTGAAGAGGGGAGTGGCTCAGGATGAGTGACTGTGACAAAGGTGGGAGGTACGTGAGGGCTGTGAGCTGGGCTAGGTAGGAAGCCTGAAATCACCTCTGCAATATGCAGAGAGAGATGTAGGAAAAGTAATCTACATATCACAAGTTGGGGCAGTATCCAGTGTTTTGAGGGTCGATGCTTCAACTTTGATGTGTAATTATCATGCCCTGAGATGTTACAGCTTCTTTCCCAAAGCTCAGTCTTACAGTGGTGTCTGCATACTACTTGGGAACTATAGGCGGGGCATCACTGATCTATTGTTGCATTGCTTCGAAGACTACACATCAGTTCCTCTGGGGAGACCCATTTGCATGGTGTAAAGACTATTGAGAGGAAAACGAAATATTCTAACTAGCTCTGTACTTATCAACACATGGAAGTAGGGCCAAATACTTTCTTCCAAGGAGAGCTATCCAGGTGATTCTCCGCACAACAGGATCTGTTGAGCCTGAGATGGTATAAATAAGAGTGGGCTAAATACTGCAAACGTGCATACTTCTGCACAGGCAACACTTTATTGAGGGTGGGTTCGGGGGGATTGGACCAGTATTGAGGCTTTGGTTGAAGGGAGTCAGCAATTTCTGGAGGGGGTCACCTAGTAGAGAGATTGACCAAGTTGCTCGTCCAAGAATAAAGGGAGCAGCAGGTTTTTATTGATTTGCTTGAATGAGCTAAAGTCTGCTAACCTCCATCAGCCAGGGGCACAGTTACAAAAGATGTTCTGAAGTCTGGTAATTCCCATTGGCCTGAACACAGTTCCACATGGTCATGGTCAACTCTTTCTAGAGGATGTTGAATTTTTGTGTGTCTGACATCAGGATACTGTGCAAAACACCTTGGCCTTGTGCTTGGTGAGCTAAAAGGCAGTCAACTTCACTAAATTACTAAAGGTGAGCTAAAAGGCAGTCACCTGCTGAATTACTCTTACAGCTGGTGCTGTCTTGCATAGCATCCTAATCTTATGATAGGGCTGAAAATCACAAGCATGGGGTAGAAGAAATATCAGCTCCAACAGGCAACAGGCCAAGTTAATCCTGTATTATAGTCTTGGACAAAATATTTAAAAATAGCATGTCTATATGCAAACATGAGTAGTGTCTGATTGAAGAGTTAAGACAGCAAAGGGGACCAATACAATATGAAGACAGAGATGCCAAGCCTTTTATCCAATTTTAATCACTTATTATGTATCTATAGACTCAAGCAAAGAGTCGGTGCTTCCACAAAGGAGTCTTCAAGTTTCTGCAAGGTAACCCAGGCAACTGCTATCATAACCCACATGTCAGAGATGTTATCTTATGGCAAAGCTGGTGGAAAACTAGTAATGAATTGTCCAGCTGTGTGACCTCCAATATTAGTGGTTTTTAAGTTTACTAGCAGCTAGTGAACTTAGAATTTCTTAGATTTTTCCTTGGTAATAGTTTCATGTTTTATACAAACATCGTGTTCCTATGATTTTATCCGGGTTTCATGATGGGTCTGTTAAAACATGCCATCCTATACTCATCCTTCTGTCTCATGATGGTGGCCCTTAATTATCTCAGAACTATGTTTCCCAGAATTCTCTTTCCTGTATGGTCCTGGGTTAGCACCACAAGAGACATTTTGTGCAAAACTTGGCAGTCAGAAGTAAAGCAGCTGATGTCTTTTTTAGCTCTGAAAGTTTGAGACAGGGCACCAGAAACAATGGATACTTGTGTGTTGTTGCTAATCTGCTACCTGGACTTGTTCTGGGCCAACTCCCTATGTAAACTCTTGGAAAGAGGTGCTAGCTTCCCCTGGACATCACCCATAGTATTGAGGTTGGAGGTGGTGAGACATAGATGTCTCAATTTGTGTTTTTTCTTGTTCACACCCATTTTCCTTTTCCAATTGACTGTTGGGATGAGCTATTGCCACCTTAGGCTCAATTTCAGATGCACAGTTAGCCTTCTATTGATGCTTCTACTGGCTCCCACAAACATACAAAGTAATGCTAATAGTAAATCATTCTCTATCACTCATGGTTGTTTGTTACTCTTTTAAAATTTCTTTACGTTTTTATTAGTACATGTTTACATTCCATGTGGGGAGTCGGTTCATGTACATAACACATCTTAATTTCTTTTTTCATCCCCTTTCCCTTCCCTTTCTCCCTCTTCCCTCCTCCCTCCATCTTGCTCTCTTTTTTTTTTTTTTTTTTTTTTGTGCCAGGCAGGTGCTTAGGCCACTGAGCCAAGTCCCTGGCCCTTGTTTTTTTGAGACAGGGTCTCACTATGCCATTCACGCTGGCCTTGTGCTCACTTTGTAGCCCAGCCTGGTCTCAAACTCACAACAATCCTCCTGCCTCAGCCTCCCGAGTGCTGGGATTACAGGTGTGAGCCACCACGCCCGGCTCTCCCTCCATCTCTTGACCCCCTTTCTATTTGAGAACGATCTGTTTCCTTACTTCCCATTATCTATATTTTATTTAGCTCTTTATTTATACTTTGAGTTTCTCATGTAAGGGAAGCATGTAATATTTCAACCTGTGTGTCTGATTTATTTAATGAGACATTATGGTCTCCAGGTGCATCCATTTTTCTACAAATGATTCAAAATTTTTTTTTATGTCACAGTAGTGCACCATTGTGTGTAAATACCACATTTTCTTTATCCATTCACCCAGTGATGGGCATACAGTATAGACCACTTCCAAAATTTAGCTGTTATGATTGTGCTGTTATAAACATGAGTGTGCATGTATCACTATAATATGATGTCTTTAACCTTTTGGGAAGATACTTAGGGGAATGGGTGCCCACACTTTCAATAGAATTTTTAATCTCCTGACTTTCTATATGGAGCCTTTTAATGGACTTTAATTCACTTCAATGTTAGTCATTCACGTTTTGCATCTCTTTTTTTAGCTCTGCTAGCTTTTTAAAAAATTTCTTCTGTTAACTCAGTGATTGTCTTGTTTGGCCCGTGATCTAGTTACTTGTATCTTCTGTAAGCTTGCTAAGTGACTTACTGATCTATTTTATTATCTCCTCTTATATCATTTCAAATAATTCAGCTATTTACCCTTTGCTTTCTTCTCCTCTGGTGCCTCATGAATCAACTTTGGGGGGAGTTTTAGGTAGGCACTCTGTCACCTTGTCATCTTACATTTCTATTTTTGTTTTGAGGCTTGCTTTTGTTGCCCAGAATTGCTTTTACTCTTCTAGGTCATTTTTGGTTCCAGATGAATTTTAGGATTCTCTTCTCTACTTCTGTGAAATGCTGATGAAATTTTGATTGGAATTGCATTAAATCTATATAACAGTTTTGGAAGTATAACCGTTTTCACTATATTGGTTCTTCCTGCCCAAGAGCAAGGGCTATCTTTCCATTTTCTGATATCTGCTTCAATATCCTTTTTCAGAGTACTATAGTTTTCAATATAAAGGTCTTTTACATCCTTTGTTAGACTGATTCCTAGGTCTGTCTGTCTGTCTGTCTTTCTTTCTTTCTTTCTTTCTTTCTTTCTTTCTTTCTTTCTTTCTTTCTTTCTTTCTCTCTTCTTTTTTTTCCTTTTGGATGCTATTGTAAAAGGTGTTGTTTCCCTAATTTCTCTCTCAATAGGTTTTTTATTCGTGTACAGGAAGGCTATTGATTTTTGAGTGTTGACTTTGTACCCAGCTAGTATACTACATTTGCATATTAAATCTAGCAGTCTTTTAGTGGAGTTTTTGGGGTCTTCTATAGAAAGTATCATGTTACCCTCAAATAATGATAATTGAACATCTTCCTTTCCTATCATTATTCTTTTTCTTTCTCTTGTCTAATTGCTCTGATTAAGGTTTCCAGAACTGTGTTGAGTAAGAGTGGAGACAGTGAAAATCCTTGTCTTGTTCCTGATTTTAGAATGAAAGCTTTCAGTTTTTGTCCAGTTAGTATGATGTTGCCTGTTGGTTTGTCATAAATGGCTTTTATCAGATTGCGATAAAGATCATGTATTCCAATTTTCTGTAGAGTTTTTATCATGAGTGAATGCTGGACTTTGTCAAAATCTTTCTCTGTATTTATTGAGATGATCATACATAGTTTTTGTCCTTGACCCTGTTAATAATGGTGTATTACATTTATTAATTTATGCATGTTGAATCACCCCTGCATCCTTGGGATGAATACAAATTAGTTATGGTGCATCATCTTCTTAATGATTTGCTGCACTCTGTTTGCCAATATCTTATTGAGGATTTTTGCATCAATGTTCATTAGGGAGATTCACCTGTAGTTCTCTTTCTTAGTTGGGTCTTTCTCTGGTTTTGGTATCAAGGTAATGTTTGCTTCCAGGAATGAATTTGGAGGTATTGCTTCCTTTTCAATTTCACTAAAAAGTTTAAAAATTAGTGGTATTAGGTCTTCTTTAAATTTCTTGTAGAATTCAGCAATGAATCTGTTAGGGCCTGGGCTTTTCTTTGTTGGTAGGTTTTTAATTACATCTTTAATTTCATTGATTGATATTGGTTTATTTAAGATTTTTACATCTTCTTGATTTGGCTTTGGTAATCATATGTATCTGGGAATCTGTCCATTTCTTCTGCACTTTCCATCTTACTAGAATACAAGTTCTCAAAGTAAGTACAGATGATCTTCTGGATTCCTGCAGGGTCTGTTGTGATTTCACTTTTTTTCATTTCTAATTACATATATTTGAGTCTTTTCTTTCTTATTTTTGATAAAGTTGGCTAAGGGTTTGTTGATTTTATTTAACCTATCAAAGAACAAACTCTCCAATTCATTGATTCTTTGTATCGTCTCCTTAGTTTTTACTGCATTAGTTTCTGCTTTGATCTTTATAATTTCCTCCCTCGCACGAGCTTTTAGCTTAGCTTGTTCTTCTTTTTCTAGAAGCTTGAGGTTCAGCATTAAGTTGTTTATTTGCTCTTGTTTTGTTTTCCTGACATGGGTATTCATTACTATAAATTTCTCTCTTCAGTCTGCTTTCATTGTGTCCCACAAGTTCTGGTATGTTGTATTATTATTATCATTTAATTGTAGAAACTGTCTAATTTCTTCTTTAATCTGTGACTCATTGGTTGTACAGGAGGGTGTTAATTTTCATGTATTTATGAAGTTCTTGTGGTTTATTTTGCTGTTGATTTCCAATTTCATTGCACTATGGTCTGATAATATGCATGGGATAATTTCAAATTCCTTTGCACTTACTTAAGCATGTTCTATAAGCTAGTATGTGATCTATTTTGGAGATGTCCTATGTGCAACTGACAAGAATGTGTATTCTGGTGTTTTTGGGGGTGGAACACTGTAGGCGTCTACTAAGTCCATTTGTTCAAAAGTTTGGTTCAGTTCTAATATTTCATTGTTAATGTTTGTCTAGTTGATCTATCTTTTTGTGACAGTGGGGTATTGAGATCCCCCAATACAATTTATTTGATTTTTCATGTGTGTTAATATTTGTTTTATATAGTTTGGTGCACTGGTTTTTGTTGCATATATATTTATAATTGTCATCTCTTCTCTTGGATTGTTCAGTTTACAAGAATATAGTGACCTGGGCTGGGGATATACTCAGCACCATAAGCACCTGCCTGACAAGTGCAAAGTTGTGAGTTTGATTCCCAGTACAAAAAAAAATAGAATATAGTGACCTTCTTTGTCTCTTTTAGTCAGTCTTGGCTTGAAATTCACTTTGTCTGCAAATAGAATAGCTCTGCTTTTTTTCTGGGTTCCTGTTGTTTTCTGGGTTCCTATGAATTTCTTTTTGAGTTAAATGTGTTTCTTGTATTCAGCGTATTATTGGATCCTGCTTCTTGATCCATTCTGCCAGTCCATGCCTTTTGATTGGTGAACTGAGACCATCAACATTGATGGTTATAACTGATACATACTGACTTATCCTCATCACGTTATTTTCCTGTTGTTGCTTCCCCTGCTGCTTAATTGTTTGCCTTGCCTGGTGGATTCCTTGTTTTGGGGGTCCTGGAGTTGTAGTTCTTGTTATCTCTTTCTAGAATGTCTTTCAAAATATTTTGGAGTGCTGGTTTGGTGGTCATAAATCCATAGCTGTTCTTTGTCATGGAAGTATCTTATTTCTCTCTTTTTTTTTTGTACCGGGAATCAAACTCAGGACCTTGCAGGACATTGCCAGGCAGGTGCTTATGCTGCTGAGCTACACCCCCAGCCCTCTCCATCAGTTTTGAAAGATAGTTTTTCACGGTACATCAATCTGGGTTGGAGGTTGTTTTCCTTTAGAGCTTGAAATACTTCACTCCAAGCTCTCCTTGACTTGAGAGTTTGTGCCAAAAAGTCAGCTGTGACTCTGATGAGCTTCCCTGTATGGGTGATTTGTTTCTTTTACCTAATAATTTTTAATATTCTATATTTGTGTTGAATTTCTGGAATCTTGAGTACGACATGCCTGGCTGTAGATTTTTTTTTATCATGGTTAGTTGGAATTCTATATGCCTGAATTGTCTGTATGTCAAATTCTTTTTCCCCATCAGAGAAGTTTTCTGCAATAACATCTGCAAACAGTTTTTTTACATCATTTGTTCTATATTCTGCTTTCTCATTGACTCAGATTGATCTTAAATTATTCTTTGCATCATCATCTGGCAGCTGCTGGGTTGCTTTCTCATGATCCCTTGCTATTTTTAAGAAATTTTTCTTTTCATGGCAGTTAACCCAAGCTTGTCTTCTCTATCTGAGATTCTGTCTTCACATTGGCCATTCTGCTGCAGATACCTTCAGTGAAATTTTTACTCTCCTGGATATGTCTTATGAATTCCAATTATTTCCTATGTAGAACATTCATGACTTCTATAATTTTCTTAAGCTCCTCTATTTTTTTCTAAATCTGTATCTGCTCTAGCATCACTAAGCATGGTTTTTAATTGTGGACACCATCTTTGAAGTTATCTGAGCAATTATGTCTGACTTGATTTTCTCTAAAGCCTCATTCAATTGCTGTGTTGTTACTACTTCAGAGAGGTCAGGTGTGTGGCTTTCAGATCGTAGCACATCATTAGCCCCAGGATTTACCTCTGGTGATCTGAATGTCTGGGTTTGTGTCTTGTTTAAGT